>PVKV010023920.1:0-32267 GCA_004027835.1 Alouatta palliata
AGGGAGAGGTGGAAGGGGAAGGGGGAGGAGGAGAGGGAGGGGGAAGGGGAGGGAGGGAAGAGGGAGAGGGGGAGGGACAGGGGAAGGGGAAAGGGAAGGAAAAGACCAGATGCTGTGATTCAAATCTGTAATAGTAGCACTTTGGGAAGCTGAGGCAGGCAGATCCCTTGAGTCCAGGAGACCAGCCTGGGCAATGGCAAAACCATCTCTACAAAAAATTCAAAAATTAGCTGGGTGTGGTGGCACATACCTGTAGTCCCAGCTAGTTGGCAGGCTGAAGCAAGAAGACCACTTGAGCTTGTGAGGTCAAGCCTGCAGTAAGCCAAGATGGCACCACTGTACTCCAGCCTAGGTGACCAAGTGAGACACTGTCAAAACAACAACAACAAAAACAACAACAATAACAACAACAAGACAGCCCCCAAACAAAACAGATTTTGCAGGAATCCACCTAAGAAAAAATGATAGGAACAACAGAAGATTCTCTCTCTCTGTCTCTCATATGACCTTTCTCTCATGACATCTCTGTTTTTCTGTGTGCATTTGGTCAATTTGTATTTCTCTATTAACTAACTTCTCAGTATAATTTCTGCTTCCACCATGTCTCTATATCCTGACTCTACATCATACCTTCAGTGCCAGTTCCCTTTCCTAATTTACTCAGTTTCTCATTCCCCAATTCCAAAATCCCCAATAAATGAATCTTACTGGCTCAGCTAGTCTTTTCAAGCCAGGCCATTGATGGTCCAAAACCACTCAGGCTGAGGGATAGAATCACATGGATACAGAAGGAGCTATGAGCAGGGCAGGCAATAATCAACATCTCTAGTATAGTCTTCTATTTTTCTCTCATTTTTTTTCAAATAGCTACTGAATACCTACTATGTACTCATTACTATTCTAGCCTCAACCTCTACTTTCAAGAAGCTAATTGTCCAAAAGAGCAAAGGAAGCTAGCAACAGCTTTTAGGTATTGTCATAACTGCTACAATAAAGGGTTCTTAAGATTCACCCCTAGAAAGGGCATCTCAACTGATGGGGATGCCAGAGAGGCTCCTCAGATAAGATGATGCCTGAACAAGGTCTAAAAGAATAAATAAGAGTCACCTAAGTGATGGGAGTTGGAGGCTGGCGAAGATGAAAAGGAAGAACACAGAGGACTCCTGGCAGATGGAGCCATTTGTAGAAAGGAACAGAGGTTAGAAATTCACTGTAAATCTCTGGGACTGCAAGGGGTTCAGCAACCCCAGAGGCCTGGCAAGGAAAAGGATGAAGAGGTAGGTGGGGCAATAACATAAAGTATCTTGCAGGCTTCAAGTTTGGAGGGCAATGGGACCACTAAATAATTTTCAATAAGGCAGTAATACAATTGGATTTGTGTTTTATGAAGATCTCTCTGGTAGCAATATTGGCAGTGGATTGGACAGGTACTGCTGAAGGCTAAGAAATAAGTTAGATGATCACTCTAGCCTTCAAAGTAAGAAATGATGTGATGTTTGGAATTAAGGTATACCATTGGAATGGAGAAAAGATGGACTTGAGAACTCCTAAGGAAAGAAAATCAATGCACACAAACTCAAGTTCTGCAAGGAAGAGTGACTAGAGGTCTGGTGGCTTTACCTCCTTGAATACTTTCCATGCCCACCCCCAAGGTACTAGTCAAATATCTAGTTCTTCCTCCCTATGTCTTACCATTGGTGTGCACAAGCAGATGAGGAGAAGCAGGGAGAGATTATGGCTTCATTTTTAGCATCTAGGGAGCACTGTTTTACAAACTCTCTAACTCCATTTACAAAACTGTATCCATTTGTATTCCTCAAATCCCTTTGCCACTGGACCTCTTTGTCTTTTAGTCCATTCTTCCAAGACCTCTTTTCTTTCCTTGGCTGCTCTGCTCTTTCACATTCCCTTGACTGATGTTGTCCAGAAATACGTAACATTCACTCACTCGTATACTCAGCCAACATTTGTTAATTTCCTACTATGGACAAAAAGAAGAAAGTGATCAAAGAGCAACCTTTCCATGACATGCAAGCACTTTTTATACCTTTGAGACAGATATGACTACAGTGGGATTAGCAAAAAATGAACCCATCAGCAAGGCTTTAATGAGCTCAGTATGGGCCCAAACTCTGCAAGAATCAGAGGAGGGTCCATATAGATTTATAGATTTCACTACCTATGGTCAACAGCAATGTTGGGGACACATGTAACTTGGGCTGTTTTCTTTTGGAGATCCCTCTGGCCCATCTCACCTGCATGATCTCCTAGATGTGCTTTCACTTGCCAGCATGCAAGCAATAAAATAATTACCATTTAGGGTTATAAAAGTGGACTTTTGGAGAGTCAATAGCAGTTATCCTCCTGCCTAGAAGTGTAGCTTAATCTTTAGCCTTAATGACTCCCTGACAACTGTTTCATCTCTAGAATAACCAACCACAAAGGATGGGAAGAGAGAATTGGAAAAGCATTCTTATCCTGAGTTTTATTGTAGACTGATCTCAAGAGCCACATTCAACACTGGGATTAAGTTACATCCCTCTCTCTCATAAGGCGCTTCATTCACCTCAAGTGAGCAAAATATTTCTGGTTCATTTCTGGAAACAAAGTGAAACTGTGTGTGAACTCAGGTTACCCAAGAAGAAAGGCACAGGCGGAAGAACAATAGCTGAGCACATCAGCATCAGCTTCATAGAGACCAGCAAGCAAGGTGGGTTGGAAGAGGAGATCAGTACATCTAATAGTCTGATAAAATGCTTCATGGTTTCACAGAAGTGCAGCTGGGAACAATTTAACATGGTTTGTGACAGCGGAGAAACACTGTTATCTGACTGAAAATCCCAGAGTGCTGACATCAGGGCCCAAGGGATTCCTCTTGGGCCGAAGCAATGCAAAAAGTACAGAAAAGGCAAAGCTGTAAATCATGCCCTAGAGGTCAAGACACTTACACAAGGTTACACATGGAATTCTTACAGCCAATCAAATTGGACTTGCTTTGAAGCCTGGTAAACAATCTTTGTCTTGGCTGCTATGCTGCAGCCATATAAGATGGCCAAAGACAGCTGCAAAAAGGCTTTCCGCAGTTTCGTTTAGTCTACCTTCTAACACCCATTAGACCAGAAGACTCCCCCGAAGTGACTGTGTCCCTTGGAGCATGATTCTTTATGTTATTGCAAGATCCTTTCCCTGTTCCTTCAGTCAGCTGTATGGGATGTACAAACATTTTACTACCTGTAAAGCAAGCGAGTTACAAGCCTCACGAGTTTGTAATGATATGTTCTTTTTGGTATAAGTTGCAAATGTGATGGCATTTTATGGCAGTCTTGCTGTCCGTTTCCTAATTTGACTGTACTTGCATCTTCCTTGAAAATCAGAGCCAATTCTCCCAGCCTCCTTCTTAACAGGAAAGTAAAATTTCTTCTCTTTGAACTACAGGTTCACACTCATTTCCAGGTCATATTCATTTCATTGCTCAAATATTCTTCAACTGTAACTTAATTTGTTCATAAAATTATCACCATTTACATATCCCTGGTTCAGAGGCTCAAAGTTATTCATGTTGTAACTACTTCTTCGTGTTCCAAAACCTTCTCTAAAAACTCACGTTTGCTTCCAATTTTTCCAGTCATTTTTGTTCTAACTCCTAGGGTCTCCTCAGTCCCCCAGGGAGCTCACACTCCAAGGCCCACACCTGGTCTATACTCTTTAAACAACCCCAAATGAAACATCATAGCACCTTGCATTAATCTGTTCTTATGCTGCTTATAAAGACCTATACTAAATTGGGTAATTTATAAAGACAAAGAGGTTTAATGGATTCACAGTGTCATATGTCTGGGGAGGCCTCACAATCATGGCAGAAGGCCAAAGGGGAGAAAGGCACATCTTACATAGCCACATGCAAGATTGCGTGTGCAGGGAAACTTCCCTTTATAAAACCATCAAATTTCTTATTCACTAACAGGTGAACAGCATGGTAAAGATCCACCCCCATGATTAAATTACCTCCCACCAGGTCCCTCCCACGAAGTGGGAATTATGGAAACTTCAAGTCAAGCTGAGATTTGGGTGGGGACAAAGCAAAACCATATCACACATCTTCAGACAGACTTTATTGGTTTTACTTTCTGCCCATTTGAATGGTTTTACTCTCTAGTTTTCATTTTTTTTGTGTGTGAATTATTTTACTCTCTAGTTTTCATTTAATTTTTTTGGGAGATGGGTGTTCTTCTACACCATGTAGTTAAGCTACGTTGGCAGGACTATGGGAGTCAGGGAGGTCAAAGGAGCTGGAATGACTATGGGAGTCAGGGAGGTCAAAGGAGCTAGAATGTAAGTACAGACGGTCAAAGCTGGGGCAGAGAGGAAAGGTGAGGGAGAGAGAGATTGATTCTCTATAGAAAATTCCAACCTGCTGCAGTTGCTAATCCTTTCAAAGTCACTTCATATACTGCTAAGTTAATGGAGGCAGTCATTTTTCCTTCCTCCTCTAGCAGATAGCAATAATATTTGTTACCTGGATAACCGACCGATTTATTCTCTACCCCTCCCCTAAATAGGACTGCTGTCATTTCTATGTGAAACAAAACTCACAATTCAACAGAGCCATGCCATTTAGTTTGTTTAATTACAATGCTTATTTTTACCAACACCCAGCAGCCTATTAGTGAAGACACATTTTTAGAAATTAACAAATAAACAAATACATCCTTAGATCACAGACACAGCTCTCCTATTTTACTTGGTACAAAAAGGAAAAAACACTTATCACACCTACACACTATTTTTTCCCCGTTACCATCCACTTAAATATCGTTAAATCCACTTAAAGGGAGAAATGACACGATTCCTAGTTTTCTAAACCATAACTAGAATTTCCTCTGTGGAATTAATGTGAATACTCTCTGAAAATCTTTTGTAGTGATATTTAATTCCTCTTTTTTACTTCAAAATGGCTTCATAACTGACCAAATAAGCAAAACCTTGTGGGGGTGGGGTGGGGGGCATACACAGGCTAGAGAATAACTAGAAGTCTATTCCAGTAAACCTGGCAAGGACATTATAAGAAAAGTTAATTATAACACAATATATCTCATGAACTTAAATGCAAAAAATATTTTTAATAAATGATTAGATATGCATATGGAAAAATGAAACATGAACCTTAATTCAAAATGGATTGTGGATCTAACTATAAATGCTTTAAGAATAATAAAGTTGTGAGAAGAAAACATAGAATATGTAGTGACCACAGGGTGGCAAAGATTTCTTAAACAAGACATACAAAAAAATTAATCATAAACCACAACAAATTGTATTTTATTAAATTAGACTTTATTAAAATAATAAATGCTCTCTATCAATAGACAGCATCAGGAAAATGAAAAGTCACAGAGAGGGAAAATAATTTTTCAATAGATATGTTTAACAAAAGGTTTGTATCTACAATATATAAAGAACCACTACAGCTCAATAAAGAAAAGCAAATCAACTTTTAGAGGGCAAAAACTATATATAGGCACTTCATAAAAAAGGATACCCATAGATTCAATAAGTACTTTTAGAAAGTGCTCAAGATTGATAGCCAGTAGAAAAGTGCAAACTAAAACCACAATGAAATATCATGACACATCTGCCAGAATGGTTGAAATGTTTTTAATGATGATACCAAGGGACAGAAAGGATATGAAGCAACCGGAACTCATACACTGCTGTTTGACACAATCTCTTTGGAAAATTGATTGGCAATAGCATTAAGTTAAACATAGAAATCCCTGTGATCCAGCAGTTCTACTTCTAGGTACCTACCCTGAAGGAATGAGTATGTATTTATACTATAAGGCACAGATGAGAATTGTTATAGCAGTGTTCTATATCATAGCCCCTAACTAGAACAACCCAATGACTACCAACAGGAAATGGAAAAATTATGACATATTTATACAATGAATGTTTTACAGCAATAATAAAGAATAAATTGCTAGTATATGGAACAAGGAAAATTTCATAGAAAAAATGTTGAACTTAAGAAGCTGGCAGAAAAAAGTATATTTTATGTTCTTTTGTTTTATTAAGTTTAAAGAAAGGCAAAACTAACCTATAACAATATAATTTTTTTAAAAAGCTCCCAAATGATTCTAATGTGCATCTAGGTTTGAGAGCCACTTATATACAAACGAGGTAACTCAGGGCCCAGAAGGTGAGGTAATTTGGCCAAGGTCTCTTGATTCCTAGCTGCTGCTGTCATTCAGGAAAAAAGATTCAAAACAGCATTTCATTATATGTCCCACATGATGGAATCCCAAACCTTAAACTGTATATATTTTCTCTAATAAGCCCACACTATGTAGATTCCATGAACTGTCCAAGAGATCTCTTTCACCTAAGAGTGAGTGAACATTTCTGTCTCTTTTCGCATGAAAGCATTCTTTGATAATTTCTACTATTTAAAAATTACAAATATATGAGTATAAATAAATATGAAAGCAGTGATATATGTTTCTCTCAGGTGTCATTTTTATATGTCTACCTGACATTAGTTAAACCATTTTTCTGACATCCCAGTGTTAATCTTCTGATTTTTTGTGGTTTTTTACTTTCTGTTTATTTATAAAAGCATTTAGAAAGAGTCTGAAAAGGCTTGAGAAAAAAAGTTTCTCTCTCCATCAGGAGATTGAGAAACAGTAGTCCGTTGCAAAATGCTTATTATGTTCATTCAGTGCCAATTCTACTTGACAAGATAATGAAGGCAGAAAAATGTTCACATTTTCTGCTTTTGGGGTGAGCAATGTGGAACGCATTCAGATCAACAAAATTTAAGACTATCTCTGATAAAAAAAAAAAGAGATGCGTTAGCTCTTTGCACATCTAGTTAATAGTAATCATGATGAATAGCCTAACAAAGAAAAATCAATGGATACATTTATATGTGAAAAGAATTTGAATATTCAAAGTTGAAATTCACAAATGTGGGTATTTATAATCCCTCAAAAACCACAAGGAAAGGTAGAAAAGTTAAAAAAAAAAAAAAAAAAAAACTAGTAAGAAGAGTGACCAAAAATAATCAGCTTTATTTAGACAAGTTATATTAGTGGGGAGAACCTCTCACATCTTTTTGCTTTTCTGTAATCTTTAATCACTTCTCAACTATTTGTTTTGTTTTGTTTTCTTCTATTCCAGAGAGCTGTCACTTATACAGAATGCCCTATGGCCTAGAAATGTGTTTCCTTATTAGTTTATCTGAATCCCAACTCATTTTCTATTGGTAAAAGCACTGTTTCTTCACCTATAGCTTTTTTTATCTTCAAATTTATCAATGATGCTGAACAATAGCTATCCAATGCACTTTCTTTATATTTACTATTTCCTCATACTTCTCAACAAGGCTGATACATCACATCTGCTAGTGCATTCCTCTCCATCAGTATACCATCCTAATTCACAGTCAATGCCAGGTGCACTGTGCTCCATCCACCACATCCACCACCATTATTGGAGTCCTTATTGTCCACTAGACAGCAAGTGATACAGCTCCAAAGCTCCATCTTATCACCTGCACTCTAGTACCCCTCCTGGTAATGTCTCAGACTAGCTTCTCAGAATTCAGAAATCAACTATGTATAAGGCAGAGGCGGAGCCAGAATTGGGCAAAGGGATGTGCCAAACTGTAATATAGGACAACAGCCTCAGCCAATCCCCAGGGGAGCTGGAGCACATATAATTCATCAGAGGGGCGCCACATTGGTCCTTGCTACTCCACCACCATCAGTCATTGTATCTGTCATCAGTCATTGGATGTGGGCCACTGGGAAGGCCTTTGCCCTTGAAAAATGAGACTGTGCAGCTGAGGCAAACTCAGAAGGTGCTGACACCTGGGCATTAAGTTCTTTCTGGAAGAGGAATTGATTGTTTCTACCATAGAGATCCATGAGGACAAATGCAGATTATGTCAGGTCTGAAAAGAATTCTAATCTTCCAAAATAACCCTAGATTACACTTGAAAGACTACAGGCTTCTTTCAGGCCTGGTCTTAATTTGCAGCCCAGAGGGTGGCCAAAATTTTCCCATTTGCTTTGGAAAATACTCCGAAATCTCACTGACGTAAATACTTCATGCATTGTAAGGTCACTAAGAGGGTTTTTTAAAATGTATTTTCAAAAGGGATTTCTAGTCTAGTTTGCAAAAAAAGATTACACATTAAAAAAAAGGTTTTTGGGGGAAATTATATAACTCTAACTAAAATTGAATTAATATCAGGAAACGTTTGGGGAGGGAACTCACAGCATCTTATATAGGTATGTTTGACCTTAGGCTCTGCTTTAGATATTACTTTATGACCTTATGAGATTCAGCCAGATTCTAGGGGTCTAGGGACCATTTTCCAAAAACCTCCTTAGTCTTTTTCTATCTTGCTGAATTCAGACCAGAATTCAATAATTCTGTAGTTTAAATTCCATGCTGGGCACTGAAAACTTTAGCCACTGTAATTAAATCTAGTAGACATTTAAAAATTTCTAATTTGGAAGCATTAATCTTTTTCCTCTTGAGAGTTTTCTTTCTTATGCCTTACCATGAAACAGCACCATGTTACCACTAAGCTTTCCCTGCTTGAAACAGCTAACATTAGCCAGCAGAGCACCCTAAAGAAGAAAAATGTCCACTGAGCAGGCATGGATGTTATCCAAAGACACCAGAGCTTTGCTGTGAATTAATTTTAAATCGATTTTCTATGCATTAGATTTCACAACGTTACACTATGCTTTTCTGATATCAGGCCAATAAAAGTACTTTCAATAACAGTTTCAACAGCAGGAATGCTAAACCACTGTTTTTAATTGCCTTACCAAACGTCAAATCAAATTTCTTTGTTTCTCTGGTAGTCAAAAATTTTACCAAATATATTTCTTGAAATAAAAAAAGTTTAGTATTATAAATTTAGAACATACATTAATATTCCCAGTATATGGTTGGATCCTGCTAATAATGTACAAATGGAATAACAACTTTATTCTAAGTGTTTACATTTTATTCCAAAAAGATATGGAGGCTTCCTTAGGATCTACACCTTATAATGAAAATCAATGTTCTCATTTAGTACTAAAGGTATTCTTGGAATGCTTTCCTTTGTTCAATCATCTTGATTGGAATTAATTCAGCTGCAATGTTTTCTCTTATTAAATTCACACTACCTCAAAATTTCTTCAAACAAAATGAAGTTAATTTGATGTTCTCAGTTCTTCAAAATAATGAACAATACTCCAATTTTCTTACTTTCTCATTGCTTCTCCCAATTTCTTGTCTCCTCAAGTGGGGTGTCAGCTCCTCCAGAGAAAAAAAATTAAGCATCATTGTTTTTTATTGCCTTGAGTGCCTTGCATGAGTCCACTGGGTAAAACAGTCCCTAGGGCCTGGAAGAATGGGACAATTGAAAGTAATTTTACAATTTGATGGGTTTGAAGCTATGTCACATCTCAGCCTGATGGGCCTATTTAATTAGTTCCAGTGAGAAGGCAGAAGAAGGATGTAGTGTCATAAAAATAGAAGTCGGTCAGCAAATGCAATTCATGTCAACATGTAATTCTACTTTCTCCTCCCTCCACTGTCACCATTCAGCCACCTCTTTCACACTGACAGTCACAATCTGGCAGATGTCACTTCCCACCTCCGCCCTCCAGCCAAAGGACTTAAGTCGATAAAATCGTTGCTAAGGAGACAATGAAGAAAAGGCCCTTTATAGGATAACTAGTCCTAAGTCCCACACCTCTGTAGGAATCATCTTAATAGTAAGAAATGATATCATAGACTTCTTGAAATTGTTGAGGGCCTCGGAGTTCTCTAAACTCCTGATAGTAAAAGTAACAGTTGGATAGAGATGCAGACTCTCAGGCACCGTGTCCAACTACTTACGCAGAATCTGTGGTTTAACAAGATAAGTCATTTACATACACAGACAAATCTGAAAGCTACACCTTTCATTATATATACCAGAAAACTGAACCAGAGATACAGTAGATATCTAATAAATAGATCTCAAGCTAGGTATCTAAATAAACTGTGTCAGAAAAGATTTGCTGATGAAGTAATTCATTGGTCCTGGAGAATAAGTAATATAAAAATATATAACAAACATCATTATTATTATTATTCTTTAGACGGAGTCTTGCTCTGTCAGCAGGTTGAGTGCAGTGGTGCAATCTCGGCTCACTGCAACCTCCATCTGCCGGGTTCAGCGATTCCCCTGCCTCAGACTCCTGAGTAGCTGGGACTTCAGTTGTGTGCCACTGTGCACAGGTAATTTAACAAACATTATTAAGAGCAGGGTTTTAGTTACTAACAAAAGACCAAAAATTGAATGAGAAGTTTGATTACATGACAATACATTGGAGTAAAACTCCACAGTTCATAAATATTTCCAAGCACCATCAAAAGAACTACTTAGTAAATGCTTGCATTAAATGAAATAAAAATATTAATCTTGTTTATGTATTAGTTGCTTTGTTTTGTTTTTTGCCTGAGTTAGGCCATACAACCTCTAAAAACCAGACAAAAGTCTTGATCACTAGGCAAAATTTTCTAAGATTTCTAAAGTTGTTATTTCTTTCATCCTTGAAGTTGCTGACTGGTCTGTTATTCCCTCTCCAGCCTATTTTTGTTTTTATTTTATTACTGGTTAATAAAAGACAATACATGGAGAATACAGGAGAGTATTTCAAAGCATAGAAATTATCCACAATTAAAAGAGAGTGATGTCACCAAGACAGTAAAACAGAAGATAACCTAATAATATCCACCCATAACAAGAATTCTGCACCTATCCACAGTCTCTCAGCAAGAGCCTCAGGATTCAGGTAAGAGTTTGTGAAACCCCAGGGGAGTCCAAGATCTTGGAGGGTCACTTTGAGAGTGAAAACCAACACCCGGGTAACTAATCTGTCAAGCTTACTCCTGGGTTCAAGCCTGGAAACGGCCCAGTTCTCCAAGAAGCTTGGCTACAGCCCCATTTGGCCTTGAGCCTGCAACCAAAACTATCTGCCAAGGGGCCCAGAAGGAATTACACACACCCATGCTTGGCAGAAATGTTCACCTACTCACTGAAAGCAGTCTCAGCAGTGAACCTGAAAGTTGTCCTGTGGCTCTGCTCCAGCCCCTTTCAGTTGAGGTCCTCACTCAGAGCTGTTCATGCAAGGACCCAGAGGGAAATTCACCCATGTCTCACTGTCCAAGAATATGAGCTTCCCAGATGGCCTCACCAACCTCCCTCCCCACAGATCCTGAAGGAACTCAGTCTCAGCTCCAGCTCCTCCTGCTGCAGTCAAAGAACTATTCCATATGTGCAGGGACTTGTTGGGAAGTGTGTGCTACTCTGATCCAATGAGACCAGACTCTCCAACCTTTCTCTCTTTCTTCTCTCTCTCTCTTTTTTTTGGAGACAGAGTCTCACTCTGTCACCTAGGCAGTGGCACAATCTCAGCTCACTGCAATCTCCACCACCCAGGCTCAAGCGATTCTCATGCCTTAGCCTCCTGAGTAGCTGGTACTACAGGTGTGTGCCACCATGCCTGGCTAATTTTTTGTTTCATGATGGGGTCTCATCATTTTTCCCAGGGTGGTCTCAAATTCCTGAGCTCAAGCAATCCACCTGCCTTGGCCTCCCAAAGTGTTGGGATTACAGGCGTGAGCCACTGCAGTCAGCTTTTCCAGCCTCTTACAGCAAATCTCTTATTTCAGTCTCAGTTCCAACTCCTTCTGCTTCCAGACTCTTACAGCAAATCTCATATTTCAGTCTCACTTCCAACTCCTTCTGCTTGCATTAAATGAAATAAAAATATTAATTTTGTGTATGTACTAGTTGCTTTGTTTTGTTTTTTTGCCTGAGTTAGGCCATACAACCTCTAAAAAGCAGACAAAAGTCTTGGTCACTAGGCAAAACTTCTAGGAGTTTCTAAGATTTCTAAAGTTGTTACTTCTTTCATCCTTGAAGTCTCTGACTGGCCTAGTTGGAGAACTAGTCTGTCCATGCATGGACATGTTGGGAGACGCATACCCATCTGAGATAACATGATAAACATGCCAGGCTTCATTCCACAGCAGATTCTAAGAAGATCTCACCTCAGCTCTGGACCTTCCTGTTGTAGTTGAGGAACTACCTGGCACTTGCAGGGTCCTGCTGGGTGATGCACAGCCACCTGAGCCAATGACATGAGCCTACCAGCCTCATTCCTACCAGTAAATCCTGAGAGGGTCCAGTCTCAATTCCAACCCCTCTCAGTGCAGTGGGGGACCTATCTTTATGTGCAGAGACCTTCTGGGAGGCACACCCATCTGGGCCACTGGGACAATATTCTGAACTCAGGTCCCTCCCCACTGTTGCCATATAAATTTCAGAGTCCTCATGAGACTTGCAGCAAGCCTGGACTTAGAGCATTCTCTACTGCGGAGGCACCTGCAGTGGTCACAGTCTCAGGGAACAAAATAATCAGCCTGCTTAGAATCTCTGGAAGGCCTTCTGAAATAGGACAAGCACAAACAAAGCCAGACTGTTAAGACTAAAATAAATACTTAATCACTCAATGTGCAGACATTGTTGCATGTTCATAAGCATCAAGAAGATTCAGGGAAATCTGGCCTTACCAAATGGACAAAATAAGGGTTAGAGATTGAACATAAAGTGATAAAGATGCGTGATCTTTCATAGAAATAATTCAAAACATCTGCTTTAAGAAAGCTCAATGAACTGCAATAAAACACAAAAAAATTAATTCACAAATTTATCAGAGAAATTTAAGACATTGAAATAAATTTTTTAATTAAGCAGAAATCCTGGAGCTGAACAGTATAGTAAAAAAAAAAAAAAAAAAAAGAAAACTGCAACAGACAGCCTCAACAGCAGAACTGATCAAATAGAAGAAAGAATCAGTGAGCTTGAAGACAGGCTGTTTAAAAATAGAGATGACAAAAAACAATAAAAAAGAAGGAAGCCTTATGCGATCTATGAGAAAATATCAAAAGAGCAAATAATTTGGTTATTGGAGTTAAAGAAGAAACTGAGAAAGACAAAAGGGTAGAATGCTTTTAGAAGAAATAATTACAGAAAACTTTCAAAGTCTGGAAAAATACAGAAATATCTAGCTACCAGAAGGTCAAAAATCACACCTATCAGATTTAATTCAAATAGAATATCCCAAGACATATTATGATCAAACTCTCAAAGGCCAAAGCAAAAAAGAAGATACTGAAAGCAGAGAGAGAAAAGAAACAAATAACATATAAGAGTGATCCTATATACCTAGCAGCAGCATTCACAGCAGCAACCTTACAGTTCAGAAGGAAGTGAGACAACATATGCAGAGCGCTGAAGGAAAAAAAATGTTGTTAACCAAGTATGCTATACCTAGCAAAGCTGTCCTTCAAAAACTAAGGAGCAATAAAGACTTTCCCAGAGAAATGAAAGGTGAGGGAATTAATTGCTACCAGACCTGTTCTACAAAAAATGCTAAAGGGAGTTATTCAAACCAAAAGAAAAGAATGCTAACATGATTGTTATACTAATATTGTAATCATGGTATATAACCACTTACAACTTTATATAAAAACACTAAGGAAAGCTAATAAAAACGATAACTACAAAACTTTGTAAAGAGATAGACAACATAAAAGTGTAACTTGTGATATCAAAAATTTAAAATGTGGAAGGCAAAAGGAATTAATTTATACAGATTTTTTTGTTGGTGATCCATTTGTTTCCTTTTTTGTGATAAAAGTTAAACTGGTATTAGTTTTAAATAATTTGTTATAACTATAGCAAGCTTGTCCAACTTATGGCCTAGTGGCCCAGGACAGGTTTCAGTGGGGCCCAACACAAATTTGTAAACTTTCTTAAAACATTATGAGACTTTTCTGTGATTTATTGTTTTTAGCACATCAGCTATCATTAGTGTTAGTGTATTTTATGGGTGGCACAAGGCAATTCTTCTTCCAGTGTGGGCTAGGGAAACCAAAAGATTGGACACTCCTGAACTATAGAATGTTTTTGGTAAGCCCTATGGTAATCACTAAGCCAAAACATATAATAGATACATTAAAAAGAAAAAAAGTAACATATTAAAACATACTACCAAAGAAAATCACTTAATCACAAAGGTAAACAGTAAGAAAAGAAGAAAGGAAGACAGGGGTTACAAAACAGCCAGAAAACAAGTAACAAAATAGGAGCATTTATTGTTATCACCTATCGATAACAACACTGAATGGAAATAGACTAAATTTTTCAATTAAAAGACATAAGCTGAATAAAATTAAAAACAAGGACCAACTATATGCTGCCTACAAGAAACTCATTTTACATGTAAACACAAACAAACTGAAAGTGAAGGAATGCAGAAAGATGTTTTATGCAAACAGAAACCAAAAGAGTAGTATACCTATATAAGAGTTATACCTATATAAGATGAAATAGACTTTAGGTCAAAAACTGGAAAAAGAGACAAAGAGTTATACCTATGTAAGCTGAAATAGACTTTAGGTCAAAAACCAGAAAAAGAGACAAAGAAGATCATTATATAATGATAAAGTTGTACATTTAGCAAGAGGATATAACAATAGTAAATATATATGCATTCAACACCAGAGAACCTGAATATATAAAGCAAATATTAATAGCTCTACTGGAAGAGATAGACTGTATTACAGTAATATCAGCAGGCTTCTACACCCCTACTTTTGGCAATGCAAAGATCATCCAGGCAGAAAATCAAGAAACATGGAAGTTAAACTATTATCTAGATCAAATGGACCAAACAGACAGTTACACATTTATTCAATTGCTGCAAAATACAAATTCTTCTCATCAGCACATCAAACGTTCTCCAAAACTGGCCATATATTAGGGCATAAAATAATTCCGAACACATATTAAAAAGTCAAAATTATGTCAAGTATCTTTTCTGGCCACAAAATAAAACTAGAAATTAATACCAAGAGGAACTCTGGAAATTGTACAAATATATGAAAATTAAACCATAGAGGTGAAAAAATTTAACTCTACACATGAAAGATCTCTGCAAAGAAAATATTAAAGCATTGGTGAAAGAAATTGAAGAGAACATACATACACAGACACACACACTCCTGAATAACCAACCAATGGGTCAAAGAAGAAATTTAAAATTATTTAAAATAAATGAAAGTGGAAACACAACATATCAGAACCTATGGGGTACCACAACAGAAGTACTAATGGGGCAGTTTATAGCAATAAACATTTACATAAAAAAAGTAGAAAGACTTCAAATAAACAACCTAACCTTGAAACCCAAAGAACTAGAAAAGCAAGAACAAACAAAACCCCAAATTAGTAGAAAGAAACAAGTAATAAAAGTCAGAAGAGAAATAAATAAAATTGAGATAAAAAAATTCAAAAGATCAAAGAAATAAAGTTTGTTATTTGAAAAGATAAGCAAAATTGACAAAGCTTTAGCTACAGCAACTAAGAAAAAAGAGAAGAAATAAAATATATAGAATGAGATAAAAAGGAAAATGTTACAACTGATACAACAGAAATACAATAGATCATTACAGACTACTATAAATGACTATATGCCAACACATTGGACAACTTGTGAAATATGGATAAATTTCTGGAAACATGCAAGCTATCAAGATTGAACATGAAGAAATAGAAAACTTGAATAAACCAGTAATGAGTAACAAGAATAAAGCAGTGATAAAAAGTACCGCATCAAAGGAAGGCCCAGGACCTAATGGATTCAATGTTAAATTCTGCCAAACATTTAAAGTAGAACTGATACCAGTTGTCCTCCATCTATTTTAAAAAAATTGAAGATAAGGGAATACTTTCAAACTCATTCTGTCAGGCCAGCATTACCCTGATACTGAACCCAGACAAGGGCATTAAAAAAAAAAAAAAAAGAAAGAAAACTATAGGCCAAAACCAAATAAGAACATAACAAAAAAACAGAGAAAGCTATAGGCCAATAACTCAATAAACATACATCAACAAATACTCAGCAAAAGTCCCCAATAAAATCCTAGCAAACAGAATTCAACTATACATTAAAAAGATTGTTCACCATGATCAAGTGAGCTTCATTCCAGGGATGCAAGGACGGTTCAACATACACAAATCAATAAATATATGATACCTCACATCAACAGAAGCAAGGACAAAAATCATATGATCACTTCAGTAGATGCTGTAAAAGCATTCAATAAAACTCAACATCTTTTCATAATAATAATAAAAAAAACTCTCACCAAATTGGGTATAGAAAAAACACACTTCAATACAATAAAAGCCATATATGACAAATCCACAGCTAATAACTTACCAAATGGGAAAAAATTGAAAGCCTTTGCACTAAGATCTGGAACATGACAAGGATGCCGACTTTCAACATTTCTATTCAACATACTACTGAAAGTCCTAACCAGAGCAACTAGGCAAAGAAAGAAACAGAGAGGATCCAAAATGGAAAGGGAGAAGTCAAATTTGCCTTGTTTACAGATGACATAATTTTATATTTAGAAAAATCTCATAATTACACCAAAAAACCCTTAGAACTGATAAACAAATTCAGTAAGACTGCAGGATACAAAATCTATATACAAAAATCAGTAGCATTTCTATATGCTAATAGTGATCAATCTGGAAAAGAAATAAAAAAGCAATCCCATCTACAATAGCTACCGAAAATAAAATAAAATATCCAGAAATAAATTTAACCATAGAGGTGAAAGATCTCTACAAAGAAAACATTAAAGCATTGATGAAAGAAATTGAAGAGAACACACACACACACACACACACACACACACAAAGATATCCCATGTTTGTGGATTGGAATAATTAATATTGTTAAAATGTCTATGCTATCCAAAGTGACTTACAGACTCAATGCAATTCCTATAAAATGCCGTGAAATTATTTATAGAAATACAAAAACAATCCTAAAATTAATATGAAACAATAAAGGACCCCAAGTGAGTAAAGCAATCCTGAGCAAAAAGAACAAAGCTGGAGATATCACACTGCCTGACTTCAAAACAATTATGAAACTATAGTAACCAAAACAGCATGGTACTGGCTTAAAAACAATCACATAGACCAATGAAACAGAATAAAGAGCCTAGAAATAAATCCACATATTTACACTCAACTTATTTTCAACAAAGGCACTAATAGGAAAGGATGCTCTCTTTAATAAATAGTGCTGAAAAATTGGTATCTCCATATGCAGAGGAATGAAACGAAATCCCTATCGTTCACCATATACAACAATCAACACAAAATGGATTAAAAATGTGTATGTAAGAACTGAAACTATGAAACTACTAAAGGAAAACATTGACAAAACACTATAGGACATTGTTCTGGGCAAAGATCTTTTAGGTAAGGCCTCAAAAGCACAAGCAACAAAAGCAGAAATGGACAAACGGAATTGCAAGCCAAAAAGCATCTATATAGGAAAGAAAACAATTAACAAAGTGAAGAGGTAAACTACAGAATGTGATTAAATACATGCAAACTACCCATCTGACAAGGGATTCATAACCAGAATATAATAAACTCAAACAACTCAAAGTAAAAAAAAAAACGATCCCATTTAAAAATGGGGAAAAAGACCTGAATAAACATTTCTCAGAAGAAAACACAAATGGAAAACAGGTATATTAACAACTCTTTACAAGTGCTGATATTCAGACCATCTCAGCAGAGATTCACAGACCTTTAAGGTATTTACTAATTTCAATAAAAAAATAATATCTCATTGTTTAAATAGAAACTTAAAATTTTATATTGTAGTATATTTTCTTCTGTGAATAATTCATTTTAATGTTCATTTATCTAAAGTTCATAGTGTTTTTCTCATTCACTTGTATGTGATATTTATAGTTATAGATATTGTATTTATTTGAATTATGCTGTAGTTGTTTTTTTGTTTTTTAAATTGTACACATTTTAATATACAGAGATTTTTAAGAAAACTTTTACGTAAACAAATCTACCTTTTGCTTACTGAATTCTTTGCTTCTAGGCTTAAAAAATACTCTCTCACCCAGAGATACAATATTCATTTACATTATTGTTTACTTATTTTCTGTCTTGACTTTTAGATTCAACTGTTTAGTCTATCTGGAACTGATTTTGGTGTATAACACAAGAATGTTAAGGAATTTTTCCAACTTATGATATAATTGTTTTAATGCAATTTAATAAATCTTATTTTCTACTTAATCACTATGCCACACACACATCTATTTACACACACACACACACATGCACACGTGCATCCATATAATTTTATGTATTCTATGGCCTGGTTATGAGCTATCTATTCTTAAGTGTAAAGCATACTGATATTATTATTGTAGCTCTGTGGTTCGTTCACAAATATGATAGGCAACTCATCTCATTTTTTTCAAACTTTTCCTATATATTTTCATCTGTATGTTTTGACTTTTTGACTTTTGAATTCTAATATTCCTTTATAATGAGAGATTTCTATTGATACTGTACTGATTTTTTTGGAATTTACTAAAGCTCCTCTGGCCTAGTACAAGGTCAGTTTTTGTAAATGTTCAGAGTGGGCTTGAAAAAAAAAGTATGTTCTTTTATTAGAAGGTGTAGGATTCTATATATATTCATTAAATCAGGATTGTTGTTTCATTGTTAAGATCTTTTATATCCTTCCTAATTTTGTATTTGATCCATGAATTTTTGAAAGCTCTGTTAAATCACCTACTATAATTGTGAACTTGTCAAATTTGCTTATTGCTTTCTTAGCTTTTGCTTTAATCTTGGCTCACTGCAACCTCCATCTCCTAGGTTCAAGTGATTCTCTTTTCTGTTTCTCAAGTAGCTGGGATTATAGACATGTGCCACCAGGTCCGGTTAATTTTTGTATTTTTTGTATTTTTTAGTAGAGACAAGGTTTTGCCATGTTGGCCTGGCTAGTCTCAAACTCCTGGCCTCAAGTGATCCTCCTGCCTCAGACTCCCAAATGCTAGAATTACAAGCATGAGCCACTGTGCCCAGCCTAATGTCTTTAAAATTAAAAAAAAAAAGTTTTCATATCTACCACCTCCCTCCTCTGCTGATGTGGAAGCTATATATTGCATTTCTACTCTTTTATTCATTAATCTTAAATTTTAAAAATATACATGTAAATGTTTCTAACAGTCTACTTGTATCAGTACATCTATTTTTCTCTCAAATTATTGCAATTTACCTGTTCAGCCACTCGACTTACAATCGTAGTGTTATCTATTTTATTTTTATTTTTATGCAAAAATTATTATTGTTAAAGTCAGTTATATTTAATCATTTTCTGAGGTTACAATTGTTTCCTGGATTACATGCCTCCATTCTTGATTTAGTGTTCTTAATACTTTTATAATTTAGAAAAGGTCTAGAGGGAGCAAATTCTCTTTTTCTGAGTTTTTCTGACTTTTTTCTTTTAGTTTTACCCCATTTTTATACAATGGTTTAGCCACCTATTATTTTAATTTGTCAGGTATGTTCCTTCAGCACCTTAAAGCTATTGTCCCATTATATGCTAACATTCTTGTGTTGCTGAGGAAAAGTTTATTGCCAGCTTCAAAGTGTTTCCTTTCTATTTAATTTGTGTTTTGTCCTCATCTCCAATACTTTTATTTTTTCTTTGATGTTCAGCAGTTTCATCATAATGTATCTTGGTTTGAATTTATTTATCTCGTTTAATACTCATAATTTACTTACATTATAAAAAATCATATTTTTCTTCAGTTTAGTTATGACTTCTTCATATATTATTTTTCTTCAATTCTCTTCTTGTACTTCTAATAGACATATAATAGAGCAGCAATACCTATTCTCTTTGTCTCAACTGATTTTTCCATATATCTTATCTTTTTGACGCTCTAAGCAAACTTCAGTACCATCTTCCAAATTGCCAGTTCTCTTTTTTGCTAAGACCAATCCAGAGTATCTTCTATTTTTAGAGTTTTTAATTTCAATAGCTTGTTTTTATTCTCACAACTTTTCTTCCTTCTATATATGGTACATTTTGGGTTTTATTGGCATTTCCCTGATCATTAGTGATGTCGAGAATTTTTTCATATATTTGTTGGCCATATGCATATCTTCTGTGGAGAATTGTCTATTATTGTCCTTAGCCTACTTTTTGATGAAATTATTTGTTTGTTTGTTTGTTTTCTTGCTGATGTGTTTGAATTCTTTGCAGGTTCTGGATATTAGCCCTTTTCAAATGCATAGTTTGCGAAAATTTTCTCCCACTCTATGAGTTATCTGTTTACTCTGCTGGTTATGTCTTTTGCTGTGCAGAAGCTTTTAAGTTTAATTAAGTCTCATCTATTTATCTTTGGTTTTGTTGCATTTGCTTTCGGGTTCTTGATCATGATTTCTTTGCCTAAGCCAATGTTTGGAAGAGTTTTTCCAATGTTATTTTCTAGAATTTTTATGTTTTCAGGTCTTAGATTTAAGTCTTTGATCCATCTTGAGTTGATTTTTGTATACGGTGAGAGATGAGGATTCTGTTTCATCCTTCTACATGTGGCTTGCCAATTATTCTGGCACCATTTGTTGAATAGGGTGTCCTTTCCTCCACTTTATGTTTTTGTTTGCTTTGTCAAAGATCAGTTGGCTATACATATTTGGCTTTATTTCTTGGTTCTCTATTCTGTTCCATTGGTCTACATGCCCATCTTTACACTAGAACACTATCTTGTTGACTATGGCCTTATAGTATATTAATAGTTTAAACCGGGGTAATGTGATGCCTCCAGATTTGTTCTTTTTCCTAGTCTTGCTTTGGATATGTGGCCTCTTTTTTGATTCCATGAGAATTTTGGGATTCTTTTTTCTAGTTCTGTGAAAAATGATGATGATACTTTGATGAGAATTTCATTGAATTTATAGATTGCTTTTGGCAGTATGATCATTTTCACAATATTGATTCTACCCATCCATAAGCATGGATGTGTTTCCATTTGTTTGTGTTATCTATGATTTCTTTCAGCAGTGTTTTGTAGCTTTCCTTATAGAGATCTTTCACCTCCTTGGTTAGGTATATTCCTAAATATTTAAAAAAAAAATTTTTTTTTTTTGCAGCTGTTCTAAAAGAGGCTGAGTTCTTGATTTGATTCTCTGATCGTTGTTGGTGTATAGAAGTGCTACTGTTTTGTGTACCTTGTTTCTTTATCCTTAAACATTCTGAAATTCATTTATCAGATCTAGGAGCTTTTTGGGTTAGTCTTTAGGGTTTTCAAGGTATACGATTATATCATCAGTGAGCAGTGACAATTTGACTTCCTCTTTACCAATTTAGATGCCCTTTATTTATTTCTCTTGTCTGATTGCTCTGGCTAGGACTTCCAGTACTTTGTTGAAGTGGTGAAAGTGGACATCCTTATCTTGTTCCAGTTCTCAGGGTGAATGCTTTCAACTTTTCCCCAGTTAGCATAATGTTGGCTGTAGGTTTGTCATAGATGGCCTTTATTACCTTGAGGTACATTCCTTCTATGCCAAGTTTGCTGAGGGTTTTAATCATAAAGCAATGCTGGATTTTGTCATATGCTTTTTCTGCATCTTTTGAGATGATCATATAATCTTTGGTTTTAATTCTGTTTAAGTGGTGTATCACATTTATTGACTTGCATATGTTAAACCGTCCCTGCATCCCTGGTATGAAACCCACTTGATCATGGTATATTATCTTTTTGATACGCTGCTGGAGTCAGTTAGTTAGTATTTTGTTGAGGATTTTTGCATCTACATTCATCAAGGATATTAGTCTGTAATTTTCTTTTTTGGTTATGTCCTTTCCTGGTTTTGGAATTAGGGTAATATTGGTTTCATAGAATGAATTAAAGAGAATTTCCTCTTTATTTTTTGGAATAGTTTCAGTAGTATTGGTACCAACTCTCCTTTGAACATCTGATAATATTCAGCTGTGAATCTATCTGGTCCTGGACTTTTTTGTTTGTTTGTTTGCAATTTTTTAATTACTGTTTCAATCCTGCTTCTTGTTATTGGTTTGTTCAGTTTCTATTTCTTCCCAATTTAATCTAGGACGGTTGTATATTTCCAAGAATTTATCTGTCTCCTTGAGGTTGTCTAGCTTGTGCACATAAAGGTGTTCATAGTAGTCTGGAGTGTTCTTTCATATTTCTGTGGTATCAGTTGAAATATCTCCCATTTCATTTCTAATTGTGCTTATTTGCATCTTTTCTCTTCTAGGTTAGGCTAATAGTCTGTCAATTTTTTTTTTACTTTTTCAAATAACCAGTTTTTTTCCTTTATCTTTTGTAATTATTTTGTATCAGTTTCATTGCTCTGATCTTTGTTATTTCTCCTGTGTTTAGGTTTGGTTTGTTCTTGTTTTCTAGTTCCTTGAGGTGTAAGCTTAGCTTATCTATTTGTTCTCTTTCAGACTTTTTGATGTAGGCATTTAATATTACTATGAACTTTCCTCTTAGCACTGCTTTTGCTGTATCCCAGAGGTTGTGATAGGTTGTGTCACTATTATTGCTCTTTTCAAAGAATTTTTTAATTTCTGTCTTTATTTCATTATTGACCCAAAGACCATTCAGGAGCAGATTACTCAATTTCCATGTATTTGTATAGTTTTGAGGGTTCCTTTTAGAGTTAATTTCTAATTTTATTCCACTGTGGTCTTAGAGGGTACTATATATAATTTTAATTTTCTGAAACTTATTGAGACTTGTTTTGTGGCCTATCATATGGTCTATCTTGGAGAATGTTCTATTTGCTCGTGAAAATAATGTATACTCTGTCGTTATTAGGTGGATGTTCTGTAAACATCTGTTGAGTCCATTTGTTCCAGGGCATAGTTTAAGTTCATGGTTTCTTTGTTAACTTTCTCTCTTGATGACCAGTCTAATGCTGTCAGTAGGGTATCCACTACTATTGTGTTGCTGTCTATCTCATTTCTTGTGTCAAGTAACAATTGTTTTATAAATTTGGGAGCTCCCACATTAGTCCATATATATTTAGGATTGGGATATTTTCCTGTTGGACTGATCCTTTTGTCATTATTAATGTCTGTCTTTGTCTTTTTTAACTGTTGCTACTTTAAAGTCTGTTTTGTCTAAGAATAGCTTCTCCTGCTTGCTTTTGGTGTTCATTTGCATGGAATACCTTTTCCCACCCCTTCACCTTAAGTTTATGTAAGTCCTTATGTGTCAGGTGAGTCCCTTAAAGACAGCAGATACTTGGTTGATGGATTTTTATCCATTCTTTCATTCTGTATCTTTTAAGTGGAGCATTTAGGACATTTACATTTAACATTAGTATTTAGATGTGAGATATTGTTCTATTCATCATGCTAGTTGTTGCCTGAATACATTTTTTAATTGTGTTATTGGGTCCTGTGAGATTTATGCTTTAAGGAGGTTCTATTTCAATGTATTTCAAGGTTTTGTTTCAAGGTTTAGAACTCCTTTCAGCATTTCTTGTAGTGTTGGCTTGGTAGTGGTGAATTCTCTTAGCATTTGTTTGTCCGAAAATGTCTCTTTCATTTATGAAGCTGTTACGCTGAGTATAAAATTCTTGGCTGCTGGGCCAGGTGTGGTGGCTTATGCCTGTAATCCCAGTATTTTGGGAGGCCAAGGCTGGAAGATCACGAGGTTAAGAGATCAAGACTATCCTGGCCAACATGGTGAAACTCCAGCTCTGCTAAAAATACAAAAATTAGCTGGGTGTGGTGGCATGCACCTGTAGTCCCAACTACTTAGGAGTGAAGTATACTCCCAAAGTCCCACCATGCTCCACCAATAGTGCTGAGTTTGTTTCCAGGCCGCCAGTACAGGGATGAGATTTTGGCCAGGCTACAAGCCTCCCTGCTGAGAAAGCAAGCAGGACTCTCAGGCCTTGTCCCTCCCCAACCTGCCTGCATCATTGGCTCCAGCTTCTGCACTCATATCTGCACTTCCCATTTGCCCCCCTAAATTCTGCTCAGGAAAATTCACGCTCAGTCAAAATTATTACACAGTTCAACTAAAAGCTTTTTTTATCCTGGGGCCCCTCCCCAATTCCACTGGCTGTCTTCTTCAAGAACCCCTGTGAGATAAAATCAGGAATGGACTCCCTGGGCTCAAGCTGGGGACCAGGAGTGTCTACAAGGCTCTTCTCACTGCTTCTTCTACCTTTATATTTCTCTTGGCTCCCTAAATTCATTTCAGCTCTAGGTAAGGTTAAATCCTCCCTTGATCTGGATTTTCAGATTCCCCTGTGGGGATGCGTGTTTGGAGGCAGACATTTCCCCTTCTCACACTTTGGGAACTCAGTTTTTTGGCTGTCTCACAGAGTTTGCAACAGCAATCTGCTTTTTTCAAAGGGTCTATGAAATCTTTTGGTTTTCCTGATATGTTTCTGTGGTGGTTCTTGGATCTAAAGTTTACAATGTGAGTCTCCACATGCTGTTCTGTTTGTCCAAGTGGGAGCTGCACATTAGTCTGTCTCCTATCCACCCTTTTTCCTTTCACGACTTCTAAACGTTAATTTTTTAAATTTATTTTTATTAATTTTATTTTTTTGAGATGGAGTCTCATACTCTGTTGCCAGGCTGGAGTGCAGTAGTGCAATCTTGGCTCACTGCAACCTCTGGCTCCTAAGTCCAAGCAATTCTCCTGCCTCAAGCTCCTGAGTAGCTGGGACTACAGGCACGAGCCACCAAGCACAGTTTATTTTTGTATTTTTAGTGTAGATGGGGTTTCATCATGTTGGCCCCCATGGTCTCGATCTCCTGACCTCATGATCCACCCACCTTGGCCTCCCAAAGTGTTGGGATTACAGGAGTGAGCCACTGCGCCCAGCCCTAAATGTTTATTTTTTGTGTCCATTTATTTATTTTTTCCTTATTATTATTTTTGTTATTCTGATTCCTTCATTTAGCTCTTTGAGAGTTCTACATATATTTATCTTAAAGTTTTTATCTAATTATTTATAATATTATTTTATTCTGAGGGCAATCCATGTTACGTTGTTAACTTTGTTAGATTGTATGTTAGTCAAGGTTCTCCAGAGAAACAGAACCAATAGGAGAGATTCATATATATATATGCAGAGAGAGAGAGAGAGATTATCAGAATTGGAGCATACAATTATCAAGGCTGAGAACTTCCACAATCTGGTGTTAGCAAGCTGGAGAACTGGTGGTGTAATTCAGTCTGAATATGAATGCCCAAGAACCAAGAGCACTTCCTATACAACGACTGTAGAAGATGAGTGTCCCAGCTCAAAGAGAGAGGGTGAATTTGCCCTTCTTCTGCCTTTCTGTTCTATTTGGGCTCTCAAGAGATTGGTGATGCCCATGATCTTCTTTACTCAGCGTACCTATTCCAATGTTAATCTCTTCCAGAAACACCCTCACAGACACACCCAGAAATAATGCTTAGCTAGGCATCTGGGCATCCTTTAACCCAGTCAAGTTGACAATAAAATTAACCATGACAGATGGCTTTCTAAGATTCAATTTCTTCACACATTATGGAAGTTTGGTCATGTATGGTGGAATTTTGGTTTGTAGGGTCATTTTGTATGGAAAGTTTTGGTTTTCGTTTTGTTTTTAGTGTTTTTTTTTCTCACTCTCTCCTTAAGCTATCTATTGCCTTTTTGTACTTTGTTTTATCTGGAATTTCTGTGTTTGAAATGGTGGGATGGGGAAATAAGTCTCCATCAGTTAATTCTATCATATTTCATCTGTTTGTTTATCTATAGTAATATTGGTATATATTTCTTTAAATGTCATTGAGATTTTGTTTAGATATGTTAAAACTTTAAATTAATTTGTGAACTATTGATATCACACTTTAGACTTCCAAACCAGAAACATGGACTGTCTGCATTTCCATTTAATCGAGTCATTTTTTTCTATCTCTCAAGAAAGTTTTGTACTGTAATGCCTTCCGAAATAGTTAAACCTATAGTATTTAAAACATAGTTCCTGATTAATTTACTAATTTAAAATCCCTAAGATATAGCCAGGACAGTGTAGCATTCAGACTTGATGTGATACTTCTCAGTCCCTACAAGGGTTCTTCTATCAATTAATGCCAATCTTCATTTGTTTCTTGCCATCAAAGTATACCATGAACTTGCGGACTATTTTGAAAATTTAGTCCTACATCTTCTTGGACCAATTTCCTACAGTCATCTGTTTCCTTTTTTAAGGTCAATGTCAAGGCCCAAGGCCAGAAAGAGATGGCCATCATCCAAGAACAGAATTAGTCTATAAGGTAGAGCAGCAGTTGTTGATGGAGGGCATGTGTGGGTGTGTGTTTGTGTATGTTTTTGCCTGCTAGGGACACCTGCTTTTAAGTCTTTAAAGAAAGGAATCTTCTCTAGCAATTGTTAAGCTTTACTTCCCCTGCCTTGCACTTTGTTGATTATGAAGTATTTGTTCTGAATTTTAATTATTTGAGAGGAGGGAACTATAGAAATCTAATAAAAATATGCCATTATGTTCATATTTAATCCACTAAAAGTGTTTTTCCATATGTAAGCTTTAAAGCTTAATATGATAAACATAGGAAACTGTAAAACCATAACTTGGTTTTATTTGGCTGTCTGTTTATTCAGCAGTGGAAACTCTCAAATGTTTATGGATACCAGCGTGTAACATGATTGAACCTAATTAACTCTGTTCATTTTCATTTATTTGTATCTGCTATCTTTGCAATAAATGTCACTTGGCCTACTAATCACCAAGGAAAAATAGATTAAAATATAAATACTTTCTTCTGATTTGACAAAAGAAAATATTGCAAAGTATTATAATTTCTGAACTGTTTTTGAGATGACAAGTAATATCTACCTATAATATATATGCAAGTATATATATATATCATATACATACATCATACATATGTACATACATACATACATATTGTCTTTCAAAATAAAACCATAAAATTTAAACTAAATCAAAGTTTCAAGTTCAACAAAATTTCTGGTAATACAATAACAAACAACAAACAAAACAATACAAAATCTCATCAGTCAAGAAGGACATAGCAAAATTGTCTTGAAATAAGATGTATGCTACATAGATTATCTCTTTTGGAGCCCCAGAATCAATTTTCTACAAGATAAAAAAGTTTCAATCAATCATCTTTAATCAAACTAGCCTACTACAGCATCCTATTACCCTCATTAAAGAACTGCACATAGTATTTATAGTTCATAGGAACTTTAAAAACAGATACCAAAAGTTATCCTTAAATTTTCACATTAAAACAAAAACTTTAAGATCTAATAGATTAAAGTGAGTTATAATAAGAAGGAACTTCTGAAAGATTAGTCATTCTTCAGTGATTACACCATGCAGCACTTCAAGGGTCATGAGAAGACACCAAAAGGGATTCAGAACATTCCTCTGACTGAGGTATGTCCTTGTAGTTTGTCACAAATCATTCAAATAAGACAAAAAAATCTCAAATTATTATAATATAATCTGAATCTCTCACTTTGTTTATGCTATTACCTCAAAGAAAATAATGCTGTCTTATGAAAATCAATGAAGCAGAAAGCAATAAATCACTATTATATAGGAAACTTTGGGTAGACAGGTCTTTAATAGTTAATCACAGAAAATTCCTAGTTCAGAAATTAGCTCTCCATGAATAAAAGGAATACACTTTAAAATATATTTTAGGTACATCTTTCATCCTCAAAGACCAGAAACTATGTGTGGCAGTAACTGCTTCTCTAAAGTTCTGCAATGTTTCTTCAACATTTTTTCCAAGGATTTAATGGATTTAATTTTTACTGAAATTAAATTTTAATGAAACTGTCCATCATTTCAAAATGTCAGTGATTGGAATATTTACCATAACACAAGGTTTCTGTTACTCATCAAACTTTTGATTACAACAAGATTTTATAGGAGTGCTTTCTTCAAGTCATCTTGTTCATCTTTAAATATCAATTTTCTTCATTTCAGCTGTCATTCTCGTATCTTATCCAGTCCTTTGTCATTACTACTCCTGAGTTCAATCCAAAAGAGAAGTAACAAGTAGGTTCTGCAGGTTTGGAAGAGCATGCCAAGTTGTGAGTTTCTTCAGAGGACATTACTTTGAGTTATTGAGTTTCAGGACTGGGATACACGTTAAATGACATTTATTACAAACTCTCACTCCCCTCTACAACATCTCCCACAAGTTGTAGGCTGCATTTGGTTAAACCAGTCCAACTTCAAGGGATTTATTATTTTTCATTTCAGACCATTCTGTTTTAATTTTTAGGGGGTCTGAGGGACAGAGTGAGACTCAGGCTGGAGTGCAGTGGCATCATCTCAGCTCAATGCAACCTCGGCCTCCCGGGTTCAAGAGATTCATGTGCCTCAGCCTTCTGAGGAGCTAGGATCACAGACGTGCACCACCAAGCCTGGCTAATTTTTGTATTTTTCAGTAGAGATGAGGTTTTGCCATGTTGGCCAGGCTGGTCTCAAATTCCTGGCCTCATGTGGTCTGCCCTCCTCAACCTCCCAAAGTGCTGGGATTATAGTTGTGAGCCACCATGCCCAACCTATTCTGTTTTAAACAGTACTAAAGTATATCATTAATGATCTTAATTCTATAAACCTAGATCTACCTTCACGTAATGTCCACTAATTAAGACTCCTGGATTTACATAAAATTCATTCTTTCTTCTTCAAGACAGTTTTTAAAAATTTTTTATTTTATTATTATTTTTTTTTATTATACTTTAAGTTCTGGGGTACATGTACACAACGTGCAGGTTTGTTACCTAGGTATATACGTGCCTTGGTGTTTGCTGCATCCATCCCCCTGTCATCTGCATTAGGTATTTCTCCTAATGTTAGCCCTCCCCAATTCCCCCACCCCTGCTATCCCTCCCCTAGCCTCCCCACACCCCAACAAGCCCTGGTGTGTGTTGTTACCCTTCCTGTGTCCACGTGTTCTCATTGTTCAACATCCACTTATGAGTGAGAACATGTGGTGTTTGGTTTTTTGTTCTTGTGTGAGTTTGCTGAGAATGATGGTTTCCAGGTTCATCCATGTCCCTGCAAAGGACATGAACTCATCCTTTTTTATAGCTGCATAGTATTCCATGGTGTATATGTGCCACATTTTCTTTATCCAATCTATCATTGATGGGCATTTGGGTTGGTTCCAAGTCTTTGCTATTGTAAATAGTACTGCAATAAACATATATGTGCATGTGTCTTTATAATTGAATGTTTTATAATCCTTTGAGTATATACCCAGTAATGGGATTGCTGGGTCAAATGGAATTTCTATTTGTAGATCCTTGAGGAATTGCCACACTGTCTTCCACAATGGTTGAACTAATTTACACTCCCACCAACAGTGTAAAAGTGATCCTTTTTCTCCGCATCCTCTCCAGCATCTGTGGTCTCCTGATTTTTTAATGATTGCCATTCTAACTGGTGTGAGATAGTATCATGATTCCAACAGGCATAAGATGGTATCTCAATGTGGTTTTGATTTGCATTTCTCTAATGACCAGTGATAATGAGCATTTTTTCATATGTTTGTTGGCTTCATAAATGTCTTCTTTTGAGAAGTGTCTGTTCATATCCTTCACCCACTTTTGATGGGGTTGTTTTTTTCTTGTAAATTTGTTTAAGTTCTTTGTAGATTCTTATTAGCTATTTGTCAGATGGGTAGATCACAAAAGTTTCTTCCCATTCTGTTGGTTGCCAGTTCACTCTAATGACAGTTTCTTTTGCTATGCAGAAGCTCTTAAGTTTAATTAGATCCCATTTGTCTATTTTGGCTTTTGTTGCCTTTGTTTTTGGTGTTTTAGTCATGAAGTCCTTGCCCATGCCTATGTCCTGAATGGTATTGCCTAGGTTTACTTCTAGGGTTTTTATGGTGTTAGATCTTATGTTTAAATCTTTAATCCATCTGGAGTTTATTTTTGTATAAGGTGTAAGGAAGGGATCCAGTTTCAGCTGTCTGCCTATGGCTAGCCAGTTTTCCCAACACCATTTATTAAATAGGGAATCCTTTCCCCATTGCTTGTTTTTGTGAGGTTTGTCAAAGATCGGATGGTTGTAGATGTGTGGCGTTACTTTTGAGGCCTCTGTTCGGTTTTGTTGATCTATATCTCTGTTATGGTACCAGTACCATGCTGTTTTGACTACTGTAGCCCTGTAGTATAGTTTGAAGTCAGGTAGCGTGATGCCTCCAGCTCTGTTCTTTTTGATTAGGATTGTCTTGGCTATGTGGGCTCTCTTTTGATTTCATATGAAGTTTAAGGTGTTTTTTTCCAATTCTGTGAAGAAAGTCAATGGTAGCTTGATGGGGATAGCATTGAATCTATAAATTACTTTGGGCAGTATGGCCACTTTCACAATATTGATTCTTCCTAACCATGAGCAAGGAATGTTTTTCCATATGTTTGTGTCCTCTCTTGAGGTCCTTCACATCCCTTGTTACTTATATTTCTAGGTATTTTATTCTCTTTGTAGCAATCGCAAATGGGCATTCACTCATGATTCGGCTCTCTGTTTGTCTGTTATTGGTGTATAGAAATGCTTGTGATTTTCCCAAGACAGTTCTTAAATCTTCTACTTGTGCTTTTGCTCCTTAATATAAAATTTACTTTCTTGGGAAGTGATGTCAAATTGTTGTTTCATTTTGAATTTACAGTTGATTAAAGTCTTTGGGCCTTTTCATCTGATGTGTTATCACACCAGGGTTCTTAATTTAGAATTTATCTTTTGAACCTATGTGATGAAATTTTCTTTGTTTTCTTTTGCAATAAATTATCAAAAATAAGATCCTAAAATACTTAAATACTCAGAGTTTTAGCAATCTCAGCATGTGAAATCAATTAATTAAAATTTTCCTTTAAGTCTTTTTCATATCCTTAGTAGTAATCGTACCACAGATACCATTTTAAATTTTTTCATTTCACAATATGTCATAAACATGTTTTCACATTTTTACATGGATCCCCAAATTTTCATTTTTTAAAAAATCTTCTGCAAAAATTTCCATCAAGTTGATGTGCCACAGTTTCATTAAGCTTTTTTTGTTATTTTGTTATTACATTTTTTGTTACTATAAATAACCTTACTTATTAACTTAAAATAAACTCTCAGGAATATAAAGGTAGGGAAGCCCTTTATGAATCCACATTACCATTGCCAAGTTGCTTCCAAAATGAAAGGAAATGCTATCCTGTAAGCATTTAAGAGCATTAAGGAGTATCCTCTAAACATTTAAGAGCATCTTTGTTTCTCTCAGATTGAGGCATGGATGTTACAAATATTGGGTTTAACTTCTTCATGTCAGAAAATGAAAAGCAGTTAGGACCCTTTCCTACTTTGTGTCATGTTTCCTAGCAATGCTATGCAAGCATCTATTATAGTCTGGTCTGCAATTACCTTTCCCAGATACTTTCCTCTCTTCCTCTAGACAGAGTGAATAACTTCCACTTGTCTGTTCCAATAACTGCTTATACACGTGCATGTATAAGGCACACAACTCATCACATTGTTTCATTGCTTCATGTTGTCTATGTATTTGTCTCTCACCTAGACTGTGAGGTTTTCAAGGGAAAGATGAGGTCTTCATTTTTCTACTACCAGTACGTGCAAGAGAAGTGTACCTGGATTGTTTGGAATAGTTTCAGAAGGAATGGTACTAGCTCCTCTTTGTATGTCTGGTAGAATTCGGCTGTGAACCCATCTGGACCTGGGCTTTTTTTGGGTGGTAGGCTCTTAATTGCTGCCTCAACTTCCGACCTTGTTTTTGGTCTATTCAGGGTTTCGACTTCTTCCTGGTTTAGGCTTGGGAGGATGCAAGTGCCCAGGAATTTATCCATTTCTTCCAGGTTTACTAGTTGATGTGCATAGAGTTGTTTGTAATAATCTCTGATGATGGTTTGAATTTCTGTGGAATCTGTGGTGATATCCCCTTTATCGTTTTTTATTGCATCTATTTGATTATTTTCTCTTTTCTTTTTTATTAATCTGGCTAGTGGTCTGCCTATTTTGTTGACCTTTTCGAAAAACCAGCTCCTGGATTTATTGATTTTTTTGAAGGATTTTTCGTGTCTCTATCTCCTTCAGTTCTGCTCTGATCTTAGTTATTTCTTGTCTTCTGCTAGGTTTTGAGTTTTTTTGATCTTGCTCCTCTAGCTCTTTCAATTTTGATGATAGGGTGTCAATTTTAGATCTCTGCTTGCTTCTCATGTGGGCATTTATTGCTATATATTTTCCTCTAGAGACTGC
>PVKV010023921.1:0-32416 GCA_004027835.1 Alouatta palliata
TCTTCCTGGGGGCTCGCCATCCATCCCACCGCCACCGCTTTCCCCAGGCGTCCGTCTTCCTGGGGGCTCGCCATCTGCCCCACCACCGCCGCTTTCCCCAGGTGTCCGTCTTCCTGGGGGCTCGCCATCCGCCCCGCACTGCCCTTGCCCCCCATTGGCTCCCTGGCCCCTGCCCTGCGTGGCCTGCTGCCCGTCTCTGCTCGGCGGGTACAGGCGTGATTTCCTCTAGCTCTTGCTCATCTTTTCCTTGAAAAAATAGGATCTTTTGAGTTACAAAAATGTAAATGTTGAAGTCTTCTGATTCCTTTATGACTTCTGGATTCTGGTTTTTTCCTTTGGAAAATCTTCCCTACTGCAAGATAAATGTCCTGTTTTCTTCTAGTATTTCTGGCAATTTAAAAAACATAGCTCCGTGGTTCACCTGGACTTGTTCTGACGAGGTCTCCTTGTCGCCTAGGCTGGAGTGTGGTGGCAAATCACAGCTCACTGCAGCCTCCACTTCCCACACTCAAGCCATCCTCCAGAGTCGCTGGGACCACAGGCGCACGTCCCCACGCCCAGCCCTGGAATTGCTTTGCAAGTGACTGGACGCAAAGCTGGTCCGCTGCTTCCCCGCTGATTTGAGGGAAATGTGGTTTCGTCGTGTGTTCCGTTCCTGTGTGCTCCAGGGTCTGTTTCTGGACTTGGTTCCAGTGAATTGCCAGCTGCTTCTGAGCCAAGCCCACAGGTTTAAATGCCTCACTTTACAGCAGGTCTCATACCTAACCCTAATCGTCAAAGCCACCCACTCTTCCTTGTCTTGGGAAGTTTGTCTGTTGTCACGTTTTCTCTTACAAGTGAACCTGCCAAGTTCCGCACAGAAACCGACTGGAATTCTGCGATTTCACAGACTTGTATATGTTACCTGTGTATGTGTAGGTATTTTGAGGAAGGGTCTCGCTCTGTCGCCCGGGCTGGAGTAGTGGCACGAATGCTACTCACTACAGGCTCAGCCTGCTGGGCTCAAGCCATCCTCCCCCACTCTCAGCCTCCCAAGTAGCTGGGACTGCAGCCACACACCACCACACCTGGCTCAAAGCTTTTTCAAAGTTTTCTGTAGAGAAGGGGTTTTGCCGTGTTGCCCAGGCTGGTCTTGAACTCCCAGGCTCAAGTGATCTGTCTGCCTTCACCTCCCAAAGTGCTGGGGTTCCAGGCATGAGCCCCACGCCCGGCCGTGGGGTTATCTTTATGGCGAGTTTTTCTCTAGCGTATTCTCAGGTTGCTCTTGCTGTCCTAGTAAGTCTCCCCTGTTTTCTGCTTCACTTCTGGCAGAAGCCCTGTCACCTTCCACCCGGGCCTCTCCTGTGTCCCCTCCTGCAGAGCTTCTGGTCCTGTGGGGGTGGGTCTTGCCATGTGCTCAGCTTTAAGGGACGTTCATCTTCTCCTGTGACGTTTGCTGTAGGCTCTCTTATGACATTTTTTAAAGGGGTGTTTAAAAAATAGGGGGCTGTTTCTGTGTATAACCTATAAGAATTGTTATCTGAAGCTGGGGCCCTGGAAGCTTCCAAAAGTGGTTCCTGAGGTGTCTTTCTGTTTTTAGGGTTTTCATGAACTCATGAATCTTTGTTTTCCTGACGGGTTTCAACACAGTGTTTTCTTGATGTCCCCTGATCAGGCAGGGAATATTCCCCAGCTGCTTTGACAAGGCATTCTTTGTACTTCCTGCCCCAGGCCTGGATTCCACCACTGTTGTGTGGAACCTGGCCCCTCTCGGTGGGAGCTGGGTGTAGAGCTCCTAGCCGTGGGCCAGGCAGGCTCAGGACTCTGGCTCAGCCTCTGCTGCTCTATGGCCTCTGCAGCAGATAGAAGCTGAGAGGTGGAGATTTTTATATCCATGAAAGAAAAATCATGAATCTGTACTGTTATATTTAACTCATTTAAGATTATAGGGTTTTTACTAACTTTTGTGATTTCAGATTTCTCTTTTCTCATAAAATTTTCAGTTTCTTAATTTCAAAATTAGCTGAGTGTGGTGGCACGCACCTGTAGTCCCAGCTACTGAGGAGGCTGAAACAGGAGGGTCGCTTGAACCCAGGTGTTTGAGTCCAACCTGGCCAAGACAGTAAGACTCTAAACAAAAACAGCGACACCAGTGGTACGGCGGAGCAGGAGCGTGGGGGCTGGGTTCTGGGAGGCTGTCTTCCTGAGGGCTCACCCCGCGGGGACGGCCGGTTGGCAGCGCCCTGTGTTCTCGGCCACTGGAGAGCTTTCTGTGGTTTTGCTGCCAACTTGATACGCAGTTGGGCTGACTCGTTTTAGCTTTTAGGTTGACCTTTTTTAAAATCCGTGTCTCTCTTTTTTTTTTTGAGACGGAGTCTCACTCTGTTGCCCAGGCTGGAGTGCAGTGGCACGATCTCAGCTCACTGCAACCTCCACTCCCGGCTTCAAGCAATTCTTCTGCCTGAGCCTCCCAAATAGCTGGGATTACGGCCATCTGCCACCAGAAAATCTGTTTCTTAATTGTGTAAATCATCACATGGTTCCAAAGTCGAAATTATAGGTTCACTTCAGAAGACCGGCGTCCGTCTCTCTGCTCTGAGGCTACCAGCTTTATTAATTTCGGTTTACTCTGCCGTTTGTTTCTTTTTGAGAAATATAAGCACATACAGAAATGAATTTTAAACTCGGAGAAAAGTTGCAAACACAGGACAAAGAATGTGTGACAGCCCTATTCCTGGCTCACCCACTGTGCCGGGGACGTGCTCCGTCATGGAAGGGCGTGGTCCAGTCCCTGTGGGGTTTGGCCCCTGCACCCCTCTAGTCCCCTTCCGTCGAAGCCTGCCTCTGTCTTCGCTGATTCCTCAGACCTGGATGCTTCTGGTGGGCACAGGCCCTCCCTGCCGTGACTGTCCCCGTGCTGGGTCTGATGTCCTCACGGGCTTCAGCATGTGCATCTTGGCGGCCGAGAAGCCACGTGTCACGCCGCTCACCGGGCCCTGCTGTGGATGCTCTGAACCGTGGGGTCAGCCAGGTTTCCCCTGCAGTTACTCCTGCCCCTGGAAATCAGCAAGTGGGTGTGAGAGGTGCTCTGAGCGCCCATGACATGCTGCTGCTCACCCAGCTTCACCCGGGCGCCTCAGTACCTCAACGGTTCCCGAGCCGGCCTGAGGTGGTTGGCGACAGTGCCCTACCCACCACCCCACACTCCTCAGGTGGCTTCCTGCCCTAGAGCCTTCCCTTCTCCAGTTATGTGTCATCTGCTTGCCTGTTCACGTGGGCCCAAAAGGGAATCCATTTTATTTCATGGGTGACAGCTTGTTACCATTGCTATTTTTTTAAGTTAATTTTTATTTATTTTTATTTTTTGAGACAGTCTTACTCTGTCACCAGGCTGGAGTACAGTGGCACAATCTCAGCTCACTGCAACCTCCACCTCCCAAGTTCAAGCAATTCTCCTGCCTCAGCCTCCCAAGTAGCTGGAATTACAGGCGCCTGTCACCATGCCTGGCTAATTTTTATATCTTTAGTAGAGACAGGGTTTTACCATGTTGGCCAGGCTGGTCATGATCTGCCTGCCTCAGCCTCCCAAAGTGCTGGGATTACAGGCGTGAGCCACCGCACCCGGCCCCATCACAATTTATTTTGATGCTCAGATTGTCCCAGCCTTGGCCCATGAAGGTGCTTGAGGGCCTGACTCATTCTGACACGACCTCCCCTCTCTCAGCACCTCACCTTCCGCATCCAGGAAGTGCTGGGCTCCTCTCCTTGCCCTGCCCGGCCCCGGACTCAGCCATTTCTTTCAGGAGCGGTGGTTCCTTTTAGTGGAGAGTGATCCTTAGAAACTGTGGTCTTGGCACTGGACATGGATGGTGCTCTCAGGGTAGCGTCCCAGGACCTCCCCGAGGCCAGAGATGGGGAGCGTGCCAGTCTTTTCCACGCTTATTCCTGGAACGATAGAGCGTGAGCTCACCCGTGGCCTTCTCCGTGTTTGAGCAGCTCTCTCTGCCGTGAGAGGCTGGGCTGCCTGCGACCTTGCTTCCTGCTCTGCCAGGCCCCCTGCCTCTTGTGGACCTGCCCGGTGGCTCTGACTTCAGAAATTGAGAAGATAGGCACCTTGTTGTTTGTTCTCCCAGTTCTGTGAGAATCTGGAAGAGGTGTAGTTAAGGCCCTCTGTCTAACTGCTTTTGTGACACTGATGTTTCCAGTGATCTTTGCTTTCTGCGTTTAGCCGCTTACTCGTTGAGTGCTTAGAGCTGACTGTGTTGTTGTAAATGGCACCCTGGTGACAGCATCCCTCTGCCTGCTTGATAGCTGTGACCTCACGTCCCATCTCCCCTGGTCTGAGCAGCCACTCTCTGTGCCTCCCGTGTGTCTGCCTGGCATCTGTCAGCCCACCCCTTACTCACCATTGCAGTTGTTTTTAAGCAACAGCACGGGGCTGGGTTTGTCCTTCAGGCCACACTGACAGCACCGTGATTTCACAGGGACCCCGTCTGTGAAGAGGGCCACAAGTGATGCCTCTCTCCACTGCGCTGCCTGCTCTGGCTGCTGGTGGTAGAGGCTTGAGCCAGTCCCACTGACCCCTGGGGGCTTGGAAGTGAGCTCTTCCCATGGTTCTGTCTGCCTGTTTATTTACCCTGGGCTCAGGATCCAAGTACATCTTGTGCCCAGCCAGAAGCCCCTGCCTGTCCTGGCCCTGTCTCCTCGGCCCCCTCTGCCCTGCCAGTCACTGGTGTGGGACAGATGATTTAGGTCTGGGAAGTGCAGAGCTGGCTGGGCCTCCTGCGTGGTGTCCTTTGTTTCAGAATCCCTGCTCAGCACTCACGCTGGGGTCTGGAGCCAGCCTGTCCACCCGAGGGGGCCACTCTGTGCCAGCAGGTGCAGCGCCCGCTGCTCACCCCCTCCTTGCCCCGTTTTGGAGGCTGTCAGTTCTTCCTGGGGGTGACTTTACACAGTCGCCTGTTTTGCCCTGCCTCAGACAGTGGCAGGCATCACGCCACTTTAGGCCCACTCAGTGCAGACGTGACCATGTCCACAGCAGCCCTGTGAGCTGTGAGGGGGACGGGCCAGGGACAGTCCTGCCAGGCACTAGAGTGCCCTCTGAGGCTGCCCCAGCCATGCGGTCGGCCCCACCTAGGATGCAGCTCCTTTGCTCACCTTTGCTGGCTATTCTGGGCTGGGGCTGCAGTCTCCCCTCAGCCCACACCCCTCTTCTCAGGTATCCCCAGGTGTCATTGCCAACCCGTTTGCGGCAGGCATCGGCCACCGGAACAGCCTGGAGAGCATCTCTTCCATCGACCGGGAGCTGAGTCCTGAGGGCCCAGGCAAGGTCAGAGGCGCCTATAGCCGGCAGCCCCAGGGCCAGGGAGCCCGAGGCTGGCGGCACCTGATGGGTCCGCTCTGCTCACAGGAGAAGGAGCTGCCTGGACAGACCCTGCACTGGTCCGAGGCCACCGAAGCCACGGTGAGTGGGGTCACCCCGCCCCTCCCATCAGGGCACTGGATTGGGGTACATGGGTTGCTGGATAGGGACCCCCAGGACCCCCTCTTGTGCCTGTGCTGTCCCCCTTCCCCCAGGGCTGGGGGCCGCCGTGGAGCTGCCCTTGCCAGCGCTGTGTCCACTCTACTCCCAGGGTCGGGGTCTGGAGCCCCTGAAGCTGGACTACCGTGCCCTGGCCGCCGTGCCCAGCGCTGGCAGCGTGCAGAGGGTCAGTGCCCAGAGTGCAGTGGCCCCACCTCTGTCCTGTTCTGTTCATCAGCCACCCCAAGACGAACGCCAGGGCCTTCGCGGAGGGAACCTTGGGCAGGGGGCTAGGGTGGGAGGAGGCCGCATGTGACCTGCAGGCTACCCCAGCCGGAGCGTGGCCCCCAGCCTGCCACGTGCTTATCAACCCTCGTGCTCGACCCCGGCCGTGCTGCCCCACCTCCACCCTGAGCTTCGGATGGGCGACACAGAGGCCGAGGCTCTCGTACACACCGAGCAGGCCGGTGTGGTGGTGTGTGAGCTTCGCCTGCTGTTGGGGGGCTGCCCAGCCTGAGGGTGCAGGCTGGAGGCGGAGGCTCCTGGGGGATTGGGCAGGCACACATCGCTGAGGGGAGGATGGGCTGTAGCAGCTGGAGGGGCAGTCGCTGGGGACGGGCGGGAGGATACATAGGCCCGACCCTGCCCTGAGAGACACATAATCCTCCCAGAGGGTGTGCCCCGCCAGCCTCTGCTGGGAGGCCCGGAAGGAATGTGAGTGGCTGGGGGGTGGGCTCGGCCGGGCCCCTGCACCGGTGGTGGGGTGGTGGTGAGGGGCTGAGGCAGCGCATGCAGGGGCTCTTGGGTACCGACCCTGCCTCCCCTGGCTGTGGGCAACGCTGAGAGGGAGGCTCCCAGGAGGCCCTTCATCATGAACAACAGCACAGCTGTGGGGGCAGCAGTCGGGGCCCCGCTCGAGCCCTGAGGGCTGCACACCGAAAGTAGGGGCTCGCCGCCGGCCCCTCTATCCCCCGCCCCTCCCCTGAGCCCTCCCTTCCGTCTTCTGCAACTGTGCTGTCTCCTCCCATCTCTCCTGCAAAGCTCCAGCCAGCACACTGCCACGGAGACGCCAGCTGCCCATCCCAGACCCCTGCATCGTGGGGGTTGGGGACAGCCCCTTCATGATGACCGAGTACCTGGGTATCCCCTGGGTATAGTCAGTTTGGGGAGCTGAAGAGCTTCTGTGCCCTCCAGGCAAGCGCCAGGGCCCCCAGTCCCTCCTGCTCAGGGGCCACAGCCCTGCCAGGCCTCACCGCACCCACTGCCTGATCCTCCAGGTACCATCTGGAGCAGCTGGAGGGAAGATGGCCGAAGCCCCCCACTCCCCTAGTGGCCAGCAGGTGAGTGTCCCGAGTTAACAGGCGTGCCCCATGGCGGGTGGAGGGCAGGCCCCCTCCTCCAGGGAGAGGGGGTGGTGTGCCGTTGATTCCGGGCTTCCTTCTGCTACCATGGGGCCTTCTGTGCGAGGACAGCCAGGAACGCTTTTCCTGGCCAGAGCTGCCAGGCAATGTTCCTGGAGGGGCTCAAGCTCCTGAGACCCTGGTCATTGTCTTGGGCCCAATGCCTCCCAGGGCCTGCCTGCCTCACCCCTGCCTGCCTTTTGTCAGGGGGTCCCTGTCCCTCCACTATTGGCACCACCCCTACACACTGTCACGTGGGGGTGGGGGTGGCAGCACCCGTGAGACCCAGCCACAGCTTAACACCTCACTGGCAATATGTCAGCCCCACCAGGTCTCTCTCTGTCTTCCCCTCTCTCCCCCTACCCCATCCTTTGCTTTGAATCCCTGATCCTGCTCTCCTCTGCCCCTGCTGCCCCCACCTGCCTTTTCCAGACAAAACCAGGGGTGATCCAGCCATTGGCTCAGGCCTGGCCAAGGGGCTCCCCAGCCCCCAGGGGCAGAGGTGGTCCCCGCTCTGTGAGTGCCCTGTCCCATGGGTGGGGTGGCAGAGCCTCCGTCCCTGGCAGGATGGTGGGTGGGGATCAAAGGCAGGCAGTGGGGACAGCGGGTGTTGGGTTGGGTGCAGCTGCAGCCCCGACAGCTGCCCAGCGCAGCTCACAAGAGTCCCACCCCCTCCAGCCACCCTCCCCACCCTCCCCGGGTGAGCTGCCTGCCAGCGTGAAGCAGGCCTACAGAGCCTTCGCAGCTGTGCCCACTCCGCACCCTCCTGAGGACGCCCCTGCCCAGGTGTGTGGGGGCAGCACCCCTCCCTACTGTGTGTGTGTGGGGTGGGTGCCCAGGGGCCCCAGAGGAATGCCAGCCAAACCTCAGGGCCCGCTCCCCCCAGCCCCCCACGCCTGGGCCTGCGGCCTCCCCGGAGCAGCTGTCCTTCCGGGAACGGCAGAAGTACTTTGAGCTGGAGGTGCGCGTGCCCCAGGCCGAGGGCCCCCCTAAGCGCGTGTCGCTGGTGGGTGCTGACGACCTGCGGAAGATGCAGGAGGAGGAAGGTGAGGGGCACAGAAGTGGGGTGGGGGCTGGGTGTATGCTGGCCCAGCCTGACCCACCCTGCTCTCTGGCAGCCCGGAAACTGCAGCAGAAGAGAGCACAGATGCGGGAGGTGGCGGAGGCTGGGGCCGGAGCGAGGCTCACCCTGGATGGAGAGGCCCTGGGCGAGGAGGAGCAGGAGGATGAGGAGCCACCGTGGGCCAGCCCGAGCCCCACTGCAGGGTGAGCACCCACGCGACAGACACCCCCCCCCGCCCCCCACTCCCTCCCCACAGCACATCCTGTCCGTTCCCCAGGCAGAGCCCAGTGTCCCCCCCACCCCCGGGAGGTGGCGCCCCGGTGCGGACAGCCAAAGCTGAACGGCGCCACCAGGAACGGCTTCGAGTGCAGAGTCCGGAGCTGCCAGCAGCCGAGCGTGCCCTGTCCCCTGCTGAGCGCCGGGCCCTGGAGGCCGAGAAGCGCGCGCTGTGGAGGGCGGCCAGGTAGGCCCCTGCTTGGGGGTCCCCACCCCGCCCCGACGCCTGCCCCGGCTCCTGCCCGGCTCACCCAGGCTTGCTGGTCTCCGAAGGATGAAGTCACTGGAGCAGGACGCTCTCCGCGCACAGATGGTCCTCAGCAGGTCCCAGGAGGGCCGGGGCACTCGGGGGCCCCTGGAGCGTCTGGCTGAGGCCCCTTCCCCTGCGCCCACCCCGTCGCCTACTCCTATGGAAGGTCCGTGGGTCTGGGAGGTTGGGGGGTCAGCCTGCCGCATGGGCCGCTTCCAACACCCGCTTCTTGTCCCCCCAGACCTCGGCCCCCAGACCAGCACCTCCCCAGGACGCCTGGTGAGGAGCCGGTGGCTATGCCCGCCCTTCACCTCCGAGACATGGGGGGGTCTGGCCTGCCCCCATCCCTGTGGCCCTCACCCCTTTCCTCTCACTCTCTGCCTTTCCCCTCACGCTGTCCTTTCAAGCCCTTGTCTGGAAAGAAGTTTGACTACAGGGCCTTTGCAGCCCTGCCTTCTTCCAGACCGGTCTATGACATCCAGGTACCCGGCCTCCAGGCCTCTGCATGCCTGCCACCCTGCCCGCGCCTGCCACCGCCTCTGCTCCCACAGGGCCTCCCCGCGCTCTGCCCTCGCCCCGCCTCTCCATCCCCTCCCTCCTTCAGCTGGGCTCTGTGGGCCTCAGGGCTGGAAGCCCACCTGTCCACGTGGGTGGTTTGGGGCAGGACGGGCGCCGGCCTGACTAACACTCTGCCCATCACAGTCGCCGGACTTTGCTGAGGAGCTGAGATCCCTGGAACCATCTCCCAGCCCTGGTGAGTTGGGGCTGGGTGCGGGGTGAGCTCCGCGGAGCCCGGCTGCCCTCAGCTCACTGCCCCCCTGTCCCTGTCCCTGCACCCCAGGCCCACAGGAGGAAGATGGAGAAGTGGCCCTGGTGCTTCTGGGCCGGCCCTCACCCGGCGCTGTGGGCCCCGAAGATGGGGCGCTGTGCAGCAGCCGCCGCCCCGTAAGGCCTGGGCGCCGTGGCCTGGGCCCTGTGCCCTCCTAGAGGAGCCGGCGCCTACCCCAGACTTGGGGTGCGGGCCCTGCCAGCTCCAGCACCACCCTTGTCCTGAGTCTTTTAACCTGGGTTTTAGCATTTTAAAGAGACCCCGCAGGAGTTCCAGCCTCTGACTAACTGCCCCACCCCAGCCGAGACCTCGGCGAGACTGTAACTAGTGACGTTTGTACAACCAAAGACTCTATTTTGTGGTTTAAGGAGAATAAAGTTGACTACATTTTACCTCGCGTCTGTCCGTCCTCCCCAGCCGCTAGCACAGACGCCTCCTGCCCTCCGAGGCCGGGCTGAGCTCCGGGGCTGCACCTCCCGCCGCGCCTCACTGCCCACAGGCTGCCTGTCCCCAGCAGGGCCTCCCCAGGTGCCTGCAGACCTGTGTCCGCCGGTCGGGGTCGGTCATTTGGGGCTCAGGAGCGCTGAGCCCTGGACTCCACACGCCGCCCCTGCCCCTCACACGCACAGCACAGAGGCGGCGCCGCGCCCCGGGGCACACGCTTTACTGGGGTCGGAGCCAGCGCTAGGGGCTTGTGCCCGGCAGCTGCACTCCCACCGGGAGCGGACTGGGCCTTGGTGACAAAAAAGAGGCGGAAGTGTTCCAGGCGCGCCTCCTGGAACCACGTAGGGCTGTACTCGGGCCCGTCCGTGGGCCGCGGCAGCGACGGCACCTGTCCGGCTCCAGCAGGCCACGGCTCAGCAGCGCCTGTGCCAGGCCGGGCCGCACCACCTCCAGCTGCCGCTGCACGGCTGGGAACAGGTCCACCTCGCCCAGGTCGAACACCAGGGGCTTCCCGTACCTGCCCCCGGAGGCTGGTGAGGCTGGGTGGGGCTGGGGGGTGGGGTGAGGCTGGGTGGGGCTGGGGGGCTGGGTGAGGCTGGTGGGACTGGGTGGGGCTGGGGGTGGGGTGGCTGTACCTGGCACCCTGCCTGCCTCTCCGCAGAGCCCCCAGCAGAGCCCGTCGCATCCTCTCTGGCCTCAGGTGCTCCGGGTTTACCGTGTCCACGTAGTTGGTGTCCTGGTAGCGCAGGAAGGTAGCCACCTGGCCCGAAGGGTCAATCACGAGAGGCCACCTGGGGACAGCCATGAGGTCGGTGCTATCTGTCCAAACCTCAGCTCGCCCACATCCGGCCTGGAGCGCTGACCGGCCATCGGCTCGTATGCGGCTGCACACATCTTTCATCAGCACGTCGTGCAGCTCGGTGACCTGGCACTTAAGCCCCTGCGCCTCTTCTTCCCCTGTCGGGTGGCAGAGTGCAGCTGGCAGGCAAGCCCAATGCCGGACCCCACCCCGGGCTGTGCCTCCCAGCCCCCAGCCGGCGCCCCATGCCAGGCCCACCCTCCTGCGTCTGTTCCCGCAGTGCCAGTCTGGCCAGAGCCAGCTCTGCCCTCAGCCTCCTGGGCCTCCTGCCGCAGCCTGTCCACCTAGTCCTCTTCGTCCTTAATGCCCTGGAGGAGGGGGCCACGCTGACCGTCACTTGTCCCATCCCATGCTCTGGCTGGGGAAGGCTCCTGCCCGGGCCTCCTCCCCACCCCACCCCAAGGAGGCCACGGTTGGCTGGTGACTCCTCATGTTTGAGAGGGAAAAATCCTGGGCCTGGGAGGGAGGAGCCCTGGGCTGTGGAACAAGGAGGGCTGCTGAGGACGCAGTGGCACAGCAAGTCCCGCAGCCCCCACCTGCAGCATCAGCTCACATCGTCCGTGCGCCTCCACTCACACCGGTCGCGCTCTGAGGTCCTCTGGCTCAGCTCGCAGTAGGCCCGCTGCAGCTGGGTGGGCGTATGGGCAGGCCCTGGCAAGGCTGGCCCTGGCGAGGCCGGCCAGTGCCTTCTGACCAGGTCACCTCCTCTCCTAGCTCTTCCCCTGGGTGCCTGCCCACCCGGCTCCCCCTCCCCAACCCGGCTCCCCCCACTCCCCACCCAGCTCCTCCCTGAGGTCACAGTCACCTCCTTGTGACACTGTTGCTGCTCCCTGGCCAGCTGTTGGACCTTGAGGGTCATGCTAGGGAACGGGAATGAGCTGGGGCAGAGGTTCCCGCCAGCATCCCCCATCCACGCTCCCTGCCAGTGCTCTCCGCCAGCACCTCCCACACCCCTCCTGCCCCGCCACACTCCTCCTGCCTCGGCCTCCTTGTGCCTCCTGGGCCCGGCACTGCTGCTCCACCTCCATGTTCTGGATCATGGCTTCACAGGCTCAGGTCCCACAAATGCAGCACCCTCAGCACCGCATCCGGCGAGGCCACCTGTATGTAACAGATCACATCTGTCGGGCACTCAGGGTGCCTGTCCAAGTCTCCTCAGCCTGGAGAGGAGCTGTTGCTCTTCCGTTTGGGAGAAAGGGCGCCATTGTGCAGAAAGGCCTCAGTGCTCACAGCTGGTGTGTGGTAGGCCCTTTGGGTGCAGCTAACCTAAAGCCCAGGCCACCGGGAATTCTTCTGGGCTCCCCGACCAAGTCCAAGCAGGAACCTGCTCCTGTGGCTGGGCCTCCAAGGGCTTCCTTCCCCCTCATGGCCCCCCAGGACCCGCCCCAGGCTTCCTGCCTCTGCTGGACTCGAGGCCTGTGGCCTTGGCTGCCACTGCTGCTTCCTGAGCAGGCGGCTGGCCCGCAGGATGTGCACAGCGCAGCTCCCTCTGTGGTCCGCCTCCCAGCCCTGGGGCCGCCGCTGCCTCTCACCCTCTGGAGTCCCCAGCACTCTAGGAGCAAGGAGTGGGTGCAGAGAGCGGGCAAGAGGAAGAGCAGGAGCTCAGAGCAGACCCACATGCGCCTGGTGGCGGGCCAGTCCCGGCCCCAGCCTTGACCAGGAAGCCGTTTGTTCATGGGTGGCTGTGTGTGAACGCGCTTGCTCCAGGCCTGCTCTGGGAAGGCAGAGCTGACCAGGGCCTGCTGTCCACCGTGGTTGGCTCCCTAATAACTGGATGGTGGCGAAAGGTGGTGAGGCAGTGGCTGAGAAGGCCCAGGTGGTGCAGGGAGACTCCTGTACTCAGAATTAGGCCTGGGAAATAGCTGGGGCCCAAGGAGCTGTTGGCTGGAGAGCAGAGGCCTGGGAGAAGAAGAGCAGGTGGCTGAAGGTGGGCACCACAGCCAAGAACAGACCAGGAAGGCGTGGGCAGGCCTGGCAGCGGGGCCAGAGAGAGGTGGCAGACACGGGCCACGGGGCAGGCACAAGGCGGCCCTGCGTTGGGGTGAGCAGCGGCGTTCCCAGAGCGAGGGGTCCGTGATGTGGGAGGGAGGAAAGGCTGAGGGAAAGAGGTGGGGAAAGATGAGTTCCCCGGAGCTCTTCCAGGGAGACGCCACAGACAGGGAGATGGAACAGAATGGGGAAGAACTCGCAGATGTGGGGAGGGAAGGGGGCAGGGGAGACGAGAGGGAGAGTAGCAGTGGCACGGCGCGCAGCATGGCCTCGGGTGACCGCCATCCTGGCCGAGCAGGTGCCGACTTAAGCACTCATCTACAGATGCGGGGGCAGAGGCGGACAGAAGGGGCGGCGCAGGGGCCTGCAGGTCCACGGGAGGCCAGGGACACGCTGGCGCCGGTAAACTCACCTCCGTGGCCACCTGATGGGTCCACAGGCTAATGACTGGCTGAGGATCAGACCTGTGCTGTCTGCTTCACAGCAGAATTTCAAAGCCCACCAGGGCCAAAATCAAAATGTTACACAGACATTTGCTTTAAATACAGCGCAAATACGCGTATTTCTAGACATTCAGACACTGCTTGCTTTGCATATGCTGCAAAACTGAACCCAACATCTGCCAGCCGAGGATGACACAAACCCTGGGGCTACAGAGGCCTTCAGGTGGGGCTGCCCTCTGCTGAGCACCTTCGCCTAGGTGCCAACCCTCTGTGAAAACCTGTCCAAGTGCCGCCAGAGTAATGCTCACTGCGTGCCCCTGCTCTCTCCTGGTCCTGTCTTTTCCTTGATCCGCCCCCAGATCCCCCAGCCTCTGAGCCTCATTCCCCTGCAGCCACAGGGGCTCCTTCCTTGTCCCCCTCGAGGTCTTACACTGGCTAGTCCTCCTGTCTGGAAGCCCCTCAGACGTTCGCACCTCTCATTCCCTCACCGCCAAGTTTTCCCTTGGACATCACCTCAGCAAAGCCCACCTTGGCCACCTTTCTTAAAATTCCAGCCCAGCCCTGCCTGCCCGGGTAGCCTGGTGTCTCCACTGCACTATAAATTGTGACAGAAGGGACTTTGTTTTGTTCAAAGATGTACCCCCAAGCACCTAGAACAGCACCCAGCACAGGCCTTCTGTCAGCTGCTCCAATGGCTGAGTTAATAATGAACGGATGAGTTAATCAGTTCATAGATTAGCGTACACCTAATTGTTGTGGCAGATAAATGGGTACATAGGAGAGCTGATCATACAGACATACTCACTTATGCAGATTTCTCTGCACATTCATTCATCAATTACTATATTTGTAAATATAAATTTACAAATGTGAACGTGGGTGGGTGAGTGAAGGAATATATGAATATGCAAATGTAATCCTCACTCTGGGGTCCTAAGGACAATAACATCAGAGCAAGTTTAGCTTAGCTTAAAATCATCTTAATCCCTGAAACTGGCAAAATGACTCCAGACTGTTGGTACCCCCAATACATGGCAAAAGCTAAATCCTGAGTGAAAAATACCTTCCTAGGCTTCAAATTATTCCTACCAATAAAACATATGACATGGCCAGGCAAGGTGGCTCATGCCTGTAATCTCAGCACTTTGAGAGGCCAAGGCATGCAGACTGCTTGAGCCCAGGAGTTCAAGACCAGCCTGGCCAACATGACGAAGCCCCATCTCTACTAAAAATACAAAAATGAGCCGATGTGCTGCCGCACGCTGGTAGTACCAGCTAGTCCAGAGGCTGAGGCACAAGAATCGCTTGCACCTGTGAGGCAGAGGTTGCAGTGAGTTGACATCATGCCACTGCACTCCAGCCTGGGTGACAGAGGGAGACTCTACTCAAAAATAAATAAAATAAAAAGGAACAGGAAAATACAAGACAATATAAACAAAAATCTGCAGAAACTACAGATTATAGAAATAGCTCCACGACGGACCAGGATATTAAAGTTATCTATAGATTTTCAAATAATTATATTTACTCTGCTCAAAGAGAGAGATTAGATTGAGAATTTTAGCAGAGAACTGGAACCAAATAAAATTTTAGACATGAAAACCAAAATTAAGAACAAAGTGCATGGATTTAATAACTAGCTGGATACAGCTGAAGAGAGAATTAGTAAACTGAAAAACATGTCACAAGGAAATATCCAGAATAAATTCAAATAAAAGGATGGAAAATACAGAAAAGAGGGTAAAAAACTGTGGTAGTTATTGGTGCTGATCATCAAACATGTCCATCCCTCCACCTTCTAGACGTTGGGTTACACTTCCTGACCAATTTGTGGTTATGTGGAGCCAAATGAATAGATCTCACCAATAAGCTGTAAGTAGAAGTGTTTGTGCCACACCCTTCTGAACTCTTTCCCTCTGGTATACTGACCAGCAATATTCAAGATGGTGGTCGCTCTGTCAGTCTGGGTCCCTAAAAGACTACAATTAGCAGAAGCCCTCTCTTAACCCTCAGTGGACATGTAGCATAAGTAAAACATAAACTCATTTTGTTTTATGCCATTGAGATTTGGAGACTGCATGTTCTACTGCACATCTGTACTAGTCTGTTCTCACATTGCTATAAAGAACTACCTGAGACTGGGTAATTTATAAAGAAAAGAGGTTTGATTGACTCAGTTCTGCAGGCTGTACAGGAAGCATGGTTAGGGAGACCTTAGGAAACTTACAATCATGGCAGAAGGCCAAGGGGAAGCAGGCACATTTTATATGGCTAGAGAAGGAGGAAGAGACAGTTGGGGAGGCTACACACTTTTAAACAATCAGATCTCACGAGAACTCACTAACATGAGAGGAGCATGGAGAAATCCACCCCCATGATCCAATCACCTCCCACCTGGCCCCTCCTCCAACTCGGAGGATTCCAATTCGACATGAGATTTGGGTGCGGACACAGATCCAAACCGTGTCAACATCCTAGTCTATCCCAGTCGATACAGAAATGCAGAGGCTATGGTGAGAGCTACCAGATATATATCTGGAGAGTGAGGATAAGGACAGAAACAAAGAGGTAATGACTGAGAACTTTCCAAAATTCACTCATGGGGAAAAAACAAAACAAAACAAGGTGGGAAGACTAGCTTTTATCTGCTGTAAGACTTGTTATAAAGCTACTTTAGTCAAGACATGAGTACTGACACAGGGTAGATCCACAGACCTATGGAACAGTATAGCAATCCCAGAACAGAGCTGAGTATATGGACCCTTGACTTAGGGCACAGGTGACGGTGTGGAGTGAGGAGGGGAGTCTTTCACAAAGACTGTGGGTGCTGTCAGGACAACTGTGCATCCATATGAGGAATAAAGCTTGAACATGACCTTGCACAAGACCAAAACCACATACAAAAATCTATTAGAGTGGATGATGGCTCTGAAGGTGAAAGGTTTAGAAGACTGTGCAATAAAATATGTTTATGTCCTTGGGAGAATGGAGAGACTTCCTTAACTAACATGAAAACACCAACCATAAATGAAAAGAATGATAAAATTTACTAGAGTAAAACAAAATTTTCCATCAAATTATAACATTAAGAGAGTGAAAAGCAAATAAGACAGAAGACACCTATAATACCTACGACTGATAAAGAGTTTGATCTAGAATATATAAATAAGGTCCATAGAGCAATAAAGAAAATAAATCAGGCAACCCAGAGAAAAGTGGTTGCTAATGTGAACAGGAAGTACTTAAAAATATATAACCAAATGGCCAATATGCCTAAGAGCTCTCACTTTCATTAACTGGCAGGGAAATGCAAGGTAGAACTGCAATGACATATCACTACACATCCACCATGAGTCTGCATTAAAACACTGGCATAGACCAGGCGTGGTGGCTCACACCTGTAATCCCAGTACTTTGGGAGGCCGAGGCAGGTGGATTACCTGAGGTCAGGAGTTCGAGACCAGCCTGACCAACACTGAGAAACCCTGTATCTACCAAAAATACAAAATTAGCCAGGCGTGGTGGCGCATGCCTGTAATCCCAGCTATTCCAGAGGCTGAGGCAGGAAAATCACTTGAACTCGGGAGGCAGAGTTGTGGTGAGCCGAGATCACACCATTACACTCCAGCCTGGGCAACAAGAGAAAAACTCCATGTCAAAACAACAACAACACTGGCAATCACAATGTCTGTGAGAGCATGATGAGGCAGTGGGACTGTAACATATCATTAGTGGGAGTGGATAAACTGGTACAACCATTTTGGAAAACTGTGTGCATGTGTACCTACAGACATATACAAGAATGTTCATAGCAGCATCATTATAGCCAAAGCCTGGAAACAAACTGAACATTCATTAGCAGTAAAATGGATAAATATGTTACAGATATTTATATAAAGTCTCCATAACAACAAGAGTGAATGCACTATAGCTACAGACAACAAGACTGAATCTCACAAACACAGCCTGTAATAGAAAAAGCCAGATACCGACAAACAGCTGCCATATAAATCATTTACACAGAGCTCAGAAACAGTGAAGCAAAGCTATATTATTTAGGCATTCATGCTTAGGAATGAATGGATGAGTGAATAAATGGATGACTAAATGAATGAATAAATGAGGGATGATTTGAAGATATAATAAAGAACAAGATAAAGAAAAGAAAGTAAGCACTGAGAAGCCCACAGCCAACATATACTGAATGGGCAAAAGCTGGAAGCATTCCCCTTCAAATCTGGTACAAGACAAGGATGCCTTCTCTCACCATTCCTATTCAACATAGTATTGGAAGTCCTAGCCAGAGCAATCAGGCAACATAAAGAAATAAAAGGCATCCAAATAGGATGAGAGAAAGTCAAACTCTGTTTGCAGACACCATGATTCTATATCTTGAAAACCACATAGTCTCAGACCAAAAGCTCTTTCAGCTGCTAAACAACTTCAGAAAAGTTTTAGGGTACAAATTGAATGTACAAAAATCACTAGCATTCCCATACACCAGCAACAGCCAAGCTGAGTGCCAAATCAGAAAGGCAATCTCATTCACAACTGCCACAAAAAGAATAAAATACTTAGGAATACAGCTAACCAGGGAGGTGAACGATCTCTACAATGAGAATTATGAAACACTGCTCAAAGAAATCAGAAAAGACAAAAACAAATGGAAAGACATCCCATGCTCATGGATAGGAAGAATCAATATCATTAAAATGGCCATACTGCCCAAAGCAATTTACAAATTCAAAGCTATTCCTATCAAACTATTATAACAAGCATATTATTCAAAGGACTAGAAAATACTATTTTAAAATTCACATGGAACCGAAAAGGAGCCTAAATAGCCAAGGCAATCCTAAGCAAAAAGAACAAAGCTGGAGGCATCCTGTTACCTGACTTCAAACTATACTACAGTGCTACAGTAACCAAAACGGTATGGTACTGGTATAAAACAGGCACATAGATCAATGTAACAGAATAGAGAACCCAGAAACAAGGTTACATACATACATACAACCACCTGATCTTCAACAAAGCTGACAAAAACAAGCAATGGGGAAAAGACTCCATATTCAATAAACGGTGCTGGAATAACTGGCTAGCCATATGCACAAGAGTGAAGCTGGACCCCTTCCTTATGTCACATATAAAAATCAACTCACGATGGATTAAAGATTTAAATGTAAAACTCAAAACTATAAAAACCCTGGAAGACAACCTAGGCAATACCATCCTGGACATAAGAACAGGCAAAGATTTCATGACAAAGACACCAAAAGCAATCACGACTAAAGCAAAAATTGACAAGTGGCATCTAATTAAACTTAAGAGCTTCTGCACAGCAAAAGAAACCATCAACAGAGTCAACAGACCAGCTACAGAATGGGAGACCATATCTGCAAACTGTGCATCTGATGAAGGTCTAACATCCAGCATTTATACGGATCTTTTACAAACTTACAAGAGAAAAACAACCCCACTAAAAAGTGAAGGAAGAAAATGGGGCTGGTCTGAGTGCCGTGGTGTTTACAATTTGACCAGTTACAGATTTCTTACTTCTCCACTGCTTCACTTGACTAGTCTAAAAAATAAAAATAAAAAAGAAAATGAACAGTTTTCAAAATAAGACATGCATGTGGCCAGCAAGCACATGGAAAAAAAAAAAGCTCAATATCACTGATCATTAGAGAAATGCAAATCAAAACCACAATGAGACACCATCTCATACCAGCCAGAATGGCTATTATAAAAAGTAAGAAAATAACAGATGCTGGTGAAGTTGTGGGGAAAAGGGCACACACACTGGTGGTGGGAGTGTGAATTAGTTCAGCCACTGTGGAAAGCAGTATGGCAATTCCTCAAAGACCACAAAGCAGAACTACCATTCAACCACCAATCCCATTACTGGGTATAAACCCAGAGGAATAGAAATCATTGTACCATAAAGACACATGCACATGAATATTCACTGCAGCACTGTTCACAATAGCAAAGACGTGGACTCAACCTAAATGCCCATCAGTGACAGACTGGATAAAGAAAGTGTGGTACATGAACACCATGGAATACTAGGCAGCCATGAAAAAGAACGAGATTGTTGGAATTCACTCGGGGTGGCTGACAAAATATTACAGAAATATTATGGAAAGATGTGGATTAGTCTCAAACCTTTTGGAAGGCCGAAAGTTTTCACTGGGGCAGGCCAAAGGCCACCGGCCAGTCAGTCCATTACTAGGGAAGACGTAGGGATGATAAAAGGCTTTCCCAGCTTAAATGTTTATCCCACATCCTTTTGTCTCTACATTAACTGTTTACTCATGTAAACTTTGTGCTGCATGACCCTCTCAGGGGGAGATCAAAGGAGAATTACCCATTAACAGTGTTTACTCTGGGCCCGGAACCTAAAGTTTTTATAATTCGTTTAACCACCCTTTTACCATGTTAATTATCCACAAGTGTGTTGACTGAGAACCTGTTCGCAATCTTTTACTGAATAAATGTAACCATGGAGAGGGAGTCTGGGTCGATTGGTTGCATTTCGCCCTCTGAAAGCAGCTGCGACCATCCCTAGCCCACTAGAATCCCTGTAATGCTGTGAGGGTGCATTCATTCCTCTGCCGCTGAGTCAGGAACAGGAAACAGGAAAAAGGACAAAGGAGCAAAGAAACAGGAAACAGGACACAGGAACAGGAAATAGGAAAAAGGACAAAGGAGCAAAGAAACAGGAAACAGGACACAGGAACAGGAAACAGGAACAGGAAACAGGAAAAAGGACAAAGGAACAAAGAAACAGGAAACGAACAGGAAACAGGAAATAAGAAACAAACAGGAAACAGGTACAGGGAACAGGAAACAGGACACAGGAACAGGAAACAGGAAAAAGGACAAAGGAACAAAGAAACAGGAAACAGGAACAGGAAACAGGAAACAGGAAATAGGAAACAAACAGGAAACAGGTACAGGGAACAGGAAACAGGACACAGGAACAGGAAACAGGACACAGGAACAGGAAATAGGAACAGGAAACAGCACAAGAGAAGCAGTACAGCAATAGGAATTTGTCTGAAGCAAGCAGCATTACAGAAGAAACTCAGCCTGCTTAGTAATTAATAACTGGCAAGGCAGTCAGGTGTTATGTTTATTAAAAGATAAGAAAAAAGGCATTACAGGCCGGGTGCGGTGGCTCACACCTGTAATCCCAGCACTTTGGGAGGCCGAGGCGGGTGGATCACGAGGTCAAGAGATTGAGACCATCCAGGCCAACACGGTGAAACCCCGTCTCTACTAGAAATATAAAAAAAAAATAGCCAGGCGTGGTGGTGCGTGCCCGTAGTCCCAGCTACTTGGGAGGTCAAGGCAGGAGAATTGCTTGAAACCAGAAAACGGAAGTTGCAGTGAGCCAGGATTGCGCCACTGCACTCCAGCCTGGCGATAGAGCGAGACGCCATCTCAAAAAACAAAACAAAACAAAACAAAAAAAGGGCATTACAGGCCAAAGCCAAGTGGCTAAGTGAAAAAAAAAAAAAGGGAAAAAATGCTCCCGCAGAGAAGCTCCGCTCAAGCTGGCCCACCTGGGTGTAGTGAGCAGGACATGTGTAAAGCAGCCAGCAGCACCTGGGCGCGGCTGTCCCGGCTGCCATCCCAGGACCTGTGCCAGAGCTGCTCTCCGCAGGTGTCCCACGGTAAAGTTTCATGTGTTCTTTGTATATAAGCAATGTCCCAAATTGTAATTCTCTGCTAAGATTTAAGTAAATTTAAGGATTTGTAAAACCCTTCTCTGATATTAGCCACTGTTGTTATTCCAATTCTACTCTTAACGTGGCTGCTTTAAAATCCAATTTAAGTAAAACAGTAACCTCTGAAGGGAGAGAAATTGCAGCTAGCCCATGAAATGAGTAAGGAGCAATTAGAAGCCAGTCATATAGCTTTGCTCCTCAGTAAAAAAAGAACTTTGTAATTGACTAATAAGCGGCAAAACCTGCTTTCTATCTTAAGCGGCAACACGACTAGCACAGGCCTTATTTACGCTTAATTTTGTAAATTTAAATGACAAATTTCAATCAGCTATAAAAGAAGGCCCACTAATTAGTTAAAAATCAAGTAAAAGCTAAGCATGTAAAACCACACTTCACCCTTTAAAGGAGAACTTTGAACCAAATTAATATTAGTTGAATAAAGAAGGAAAAATGTGCCTGTTCTCAGAAAGTGAAAGAAATTTGTACGTAGGTATTGTGAAAACATATGCATGAACGACTGATGAGAGGTAGTCTTTGCTCAGCCAGCAAGTTTCTGTTTTCAGAAAAGTTTGCCAGTTTAAAGTCTATAAACTTGGTCAGCCTGAAAACTCAATTGCAAGATCTAAGCTATTCGGCCTGTGACTTTAAGCATATGGCTAAAGTGAATTCTTTGAGTCTCTGCTTCCAGAGATGCTTTCTAATTTCCTTTTAAACTTCATATTACCAATTTCAGCTTGCCATGTTAATGAATTAGACAGTTAATTGCTAAGTTATAACCCTGGTATCAACATTCCTTTAAAGAAAGTGTAAAAAAACAGAGAGAGAGGTAAGGCAGAGAGAGTCATAGAAAGTAAAACAGAGAGAAAGTAAAAAGTAAAGAAAAAAATATTAAGAAAGTTATAAGATTGCACCTTTAGTAAGGAAGGTTATAAAGCAAAGTTAAAGCATGTCTAAGTTTCTCAGTGAAAGTCGTAAAAAATGTTAGAGAAGAAAATTTATACAAGTAGGTTGTATACATTTTGTTTTGAAAGATTAAGCAAATTTTAAAACATTAGCTATAAAAAAAGTTCTGTGTGTAAACATATTAGGTAAAAGTTAAAGAAGTATCCAGTTTTTCTGTGAACTGGACATTAAGATAAATAAAGCACCAGTTTTTCTTAAAGCACTAACCTGCTCTTTTACAAAGATTACAGAAAGTCTCTTAGCACAGGCACAACTCCTAGAATTTCCAGTACACCAGCACCAGCCAAGAAACTGTGTCCTCATCAAAGGATGGAAAGGAGAAAACACCCAAGCCAGCCGAAAAGAGACCCTGCAAAACGACCACACAAGCCACGGACGTCACCTCCTGGAGGAATGCTGAGGACCAGCCAAAGGCTAAGTGAATCCTGTTCAGGGTTTTTCATTCTTTCACTCCGCCTGCAACCTAGACTTGCTACAGTGTATCAGGCTCATCTTCTGATCCACAGTTTTCTGCCCTGGAACTTAAACCCCCTTCACAGCTTCTAACAAACGAACTGCTTAACTGAAAGAGATTAACGTACCCCAGTGAAGCTCCTCAGTAATGGCATACAGTAAGCTGAAACGCAGGTGACGCTCCAGGTCAGACACAACATTCACAGTCACACTTTCGGCTTTTGGAGTCTCAGCCAGTCTTCCCGGCAGGGGCCGGGGTGGCAGCGGCATCTATTACTGTCAGTACAAACAGCTGCTTTTGTCGATAATCTGGCCAAAAATGATAAAAGGTGTGCAAGATCACCTCTCCTGGCTTCCCGATTTAAGTCTGTTTACCCCACATCGCTTTGTCTCTACTCCGTTTACTCATGTCAACTTTGTGCTGGACGGCCTCTTGGGGGGATCAAAGAGGAATTACCCGTTTACTCTGTGTTTACTAACAGTGTTTACTCTGCGCCTGGAACCTAGAACTTTTACATTCCTATAACCACCCTTTTACCATGTTAATTATCCACAAGTGTGCTGACTGAGAACCTGTTCCCAATCTTTTGCTGAATAAATGTAACCACGGAGAGGGAGTCTGGGTCGATTGGTTGCATTTCGCCCTCTGAAAGCAGCTGCGACCATCCGTAGCCCGCTCGAACCCCTGTAATGGCGTGAGGGTGCAGTCATTCCTCCTCTGCGGGTGGTGATAAACGTCTCATGAGATTATGTCCTTTGCAGGAACACGGATGGAGCTGGAGGCCATCATCCTTAGCAAACTATTGCAGGGACAGAAAACCAAACACCGTATGTTCTCCCTTGTAAGTGGGAGCTAAAGGACAAGAACTTATGAACACGAAGAAGGAAACAGACACTAGGGTCTACCTGAGGGTGGAGGGTGGGAGGAGGGAGAGGAGCAGAAAAGATGATTCAGTACTGGGCTTAATTCCTGGGCCAGGAAACAATCTTTGCCATGGATTATGATACAAATCCCCATGAGCAGTTCACCTTTACATGCACCCCTGAACCTAAAAGTTAAAAAAAGATTAATATCTCTGTGCGTAACTTTCTTTGTATATAAGATATAAAGTCTTTATAATAAATATAATATAGTCTTTATAGATAATGTAGGAATATTAATACTACAATCTGTTTTGTTGAGAGGATTAAACTGGGGACTTTATATTTCAGTTAAGTTTTTTAACTTGAGAAAAAAGGAAGCAAGCATTATTAAAATTCAGGATATGATTATCTGGGGAGAGGTATGGGGTTCTGTATTTTATTTCTTGAGTCAGGTGGTAACTACATGAGTATTTCCTTTGTGGTAAATAATTGAGCTACAACTTTGATTTGTGCAATGTTCTGTATGTCATTTGTATTTTACAGAGGAAGGCAAAGACGTAGGAAATGCAGGAATGGCCAAAACCAGAGAAGGGACGAATGGACAACTAGATAAACAGGATGGAAGAGTGAACAGACCTACGAGTGAGGTGATGACTTCGTAACTTAAAAGAAACTGTGAATACTCACTTAAAATCATAATAGCTACCATTTCTTGAGAACTGACTCTATACCAAGAACTGCACCAGGGAATCTCATTATCTCCTGAATCTTCACAAAGCAGGCTCTTATCAGTCCCATTTCTGAATATACGGAAACTGAGATTCAAATAAGCTTCAGAACTTGCCAAAGTTCTGTCTGTAAGTGGCAGAACTGGAATAGATGGAAAATGAATGAAGAGATAAGAGGATAACATAATGAGTGAACTTATGAGTGTCTTAATGAATAGGCAGTAAATGACAAATGAGTGAATTAATGAATTAAACTATAAGAGAATGAAGATTAATTGAATGAACTGATGAAATGATGAAGGGATACATGAAAAACTAAAAGACGAATGAGTGCTGAATGGGTAAATGAGATAAACAGATGGTTAGCTGAGCAAGTGGATGGATGAATTGATGGATGAATTTATTCAACAGAATGTTTCAGTGCCTGTCACGTGTCAACCAATATACATGACATTGGGGCATACAATAATGGGGTGACCGGGACGCAGTCCTTCCTTGCTTCCTCATGATTTTCTGTCAAGTAAACAGCATAAACCTGTGTATGAATGGATGCGTGGATGTCTGAATGAAGAGTAAATAAATGAATAATTATTTAAACATGGTAGAAGTGTGGAATTGGCACATGAATGAGTGACTAGGCTGCTAAGTCTATAAATAAATGATTCATGGACGGACATGGTGGCTCATGCCTGTAATCCCAGCACTTTGGGAGGCCAAGGTGGGTGGATTACCCGAGGTCAGGAGTTCGAGACCAGGCTGGCCAATGTGATGAAACCCCGTCTCTACTAAACATACAAAAAAACAAATTGGCTGGGCATGGTGGTGCACACCTGCAGTCCCAGCTACTCAGGAGGCTAACGCAAGAGAACTGGATGAACCCAGAAGGCAGAGGCTGCAGTGAGACTGCACCATGCACTCCAGCCTGGGCAACAGAGCAAGACTCCATCTCTAAATACATAAATAAATGACTCATAAGTTATAATTATGAATTGATGAAACAGCAAACCAATGCCTGGGGTGAGACTGGATAAAGTGGGTCAATGTACGGACGCAGTGATCGATGAATGGTGGAGCGATGGTGGACAGCGAGATTCAGCTCCTCTACATCATTTCTGAGAGTCTCTCCACCTGTCTCATCAGTTATTGAGAGACGGCAAAATCACCTACTACCATTGTGTCTGTTTTTTGTTTTGTTTGTTTTGAGACAGAGTTTTGCTCTTATTGCCCAGGCTGGAGTGCAATGGCACGATCTCAGCTCACTGCAACCTCCACCTCCTGGGTTCAAGAAATTCTCCTGCCTCAGCCTACCGAGTAGCTGGGATTACAGGTGTGTGCCAACATGCCCGTCTAATGCTATATTTTTAGTAGAGACAGGGTTTCACCATGTTGGTCAGGCTGGGCTCGAACTCCCAACCTCAGGTTATCCGCCTGCCTCGGCCTCTCCAAGTGCTGGGATTACAGGCGTGAGCCACCACACCTGGCTGACTGAGTCTGTTTATTTCTACTGCAGTTCTTTTTTTTTTTTTTTTTTTTTTTGAGATGGAGTCTTGCTTTGTCGCCCAGGCTGGAGTGTAGTCTTGATTCACTGCAATCTTGGTTCACTGCAACCTCCACCTCCTGGGTTCAAGCAATTCTCCTGCCTCAGCTTCGCACTACAGGAGCCACCACACCCAGCTAATTTTTCTTTCGAGATGGAGTCTCACTCTATCGCCCAGGCCAGAGTACAATGGCACAGCTCACTGCAACCTCCACTTCCCCGGTTCAAGTGATTCTCCTGCCTCAGCCTCCTGAGTAGCTGGGACTACAGGCGAATGCCACCATGCCCAGCTAATTTTTTGTATTTTTAGTACAGACAGGGTTTCACCATGTTGGCCAGGCTGGTCTCAGTCTCTTGACTTTGTGATCCGCCCACCTCAGCCTCGCAAGTAGCTGAGATGACAGGCATGCGCCACCACGCCCAGCTATTTTTTTTTTTTTTTTTTTTTAATTTTAGGAGAGATACCTTTTCTCCATGTTGGTCAGGCTGGTCTTGAACTCCTGATCTCAGGTGATCCGCCCACCTCAGCCTCCCAAAGTGCTTGGATTACAGGCGTGAGTCACCTCGCCCAGCCTACTTTTTTTAAATCCAAAATGACAATCCACCTTTAATTGGGATGTTTAGAATATCCACATGGAATGAGATTACTGATAGGGATGAGTTAAAATCTACCATTTGCTGTTTGTTTTTCCACTGGTCCCACTGTTCCTTATTTCGCTTTTCCTCTTTTCCTGACTTCTTTGGCATTATTTTTTAAGAATTCCATGTTATCTCTTTCGCTGGCTTATTAGCCAACACTCCTGATAGGGTAGTCTCTGCTTTAGGCTGTAGTGTGTACAGCTCTCAACTGTCACAATCTATTTTCTAGTGATATTACATCATTCCACATGGAAGAACCTGCGACAATCCACTTCCATTTATTCCTCCCAGCTGGACTGCACTGGCCCAATCTCAGTTCACTGCAGCCTCTGCCTCCAGGGTTCAAGCGATTCTCCTGCCTCAGCACCCTCCAAGCAGCTGGGATTACAGGCACACGCCTGTAAACAGAACATTATGATCGACATTATTTTAGCCCAAGTATAAAAAAAATTTTTTTTTCAAGAGTCTCACTCTGTTACCAGGCTGGAGTGCAGTGATGCCATCTCAGTGATTCTCCTGCCTCAGCCTCCTGATTTTTGTATTTTTAGTAGAGACGGCATTTCATCACGTTGGCCAGGATGATATCTTCTGACCTCATGATCTGCCTGCCTCAGCCTCCCAAAGTGCTGGGATTACAAGTGTGAGCCACCACACCTGGCCAAAAATTGGGTTTTAAAATTTGATTTAACTGCTTTGCTAAACTGAAGGGATTTTCAAGAGTGGCCTGATTTTCTGTTTAAAATTCCTAACCTCAGTACTTGTTAGAGGCGCACTCACAAATCCAGCTCCCCATCTCATAGGGACTTCTCTAAGAGGGTACATGTTAGACACTTACTGTTTAGAAGGAAAGGGAAATTGTTCATGTCCTTCTTACATTTTTTTTTCCTCAAAATGGATAAGGATTTAAGGGAGCATTGGGTTTAGCCTCTTCATGACCCCCAGATTCCTCTTCCTCTGGCCTTCCTGTGGCCCCCGGGTCTCCCTGTCGTCTACTTTGTGAGATGTATTGTGGGGGGCAAGTTAGGGGGTCCCAGGGCTTTTCATTAGGTGAGAGCTCTTTACTATGCTTTTAATTTTTCTTTTTAGGGAAAACATGGGTTGTTAATTTATTAATTCAACGAAGAGCTTGTAACAACTGTGCTAAGAGTGTCTACTCATCAAACTCCCAATCTTGCAAAACCACCATGAGAAGTTTCACTTTCACTGTTCTCGGGTCTCTAAGTCCATTCTTTGGGTTTAAACACTTAAATCTGTTCTCACACCCGGGAGGCGGAGGTTGCAGTGAGCTGAGATCGCGCCACAGCACTCCAGCTTCACTTCAGCTGTCCTAGGAGGCATGAGGAGGTGTCCTAGGAGGTGTGCAACACCCCTCAGGTGTTTATCTACTGTCACTATAACCTCTTTGGTGAAATTTCTCTTCATGTCCTTGCTCGTTTGATGCCTAGATTGTATGTTTTATTTGCTGTTGAAATTTGAGTTGTTTATATGTTCCAGACACATGGCCCTTGTCAGATGCGTGGTTTACAAATGTTTACTTCCGTCTGTGGCTTGTCTGTTCCTCTTGACAGGTCTTTTACAAAGCAAACGTTTTACATTTTGATGAGGTTTAGTTCATCAATTTGTTTTTTTTTCTGTTTTGGATTGTGCTTTTTGTGCTATGTCCAAGAACTTTTCACCAAGTCCTAGGCCCCAAAGATTTTCTCCTATGCGTTCTTCTAAAAGTTTTGTAGTTTTATACTTTACATTTAAATCGATAATCCACTTTGAGTTAATTTTTTATAGGGTGTGCAGTTCAGGTCCACACTAACCCCTTTGCCTATGGATGGCCAACACTCCAGCACCACGGAATGCACGATCCCCTGGCACCCAAGAGCTCCCCCAGCACCCCCAGCTGCTGCCCTTCTCAGCTCTCCGGGCCTTCATGCCCCAGGCCGCAGGTCTGCCGGCCACCCCAGCACCCCTGACTCCCACTTGCACCTCTGGACACCTCACAGTCTCCTCAGCCAGCCCCTAAGCCCACTGCCTCGGCCCTGCCCCTCTCTACCAACCCAGAAAGGACCCTTTGCAGACAAGGAGAAAGAAGAGAGGGGCAAGACAGGCTCCCAGGCAGTACCCACAGGAGGAGAGTCGAGGGGTGGGTCCCTAGCTGGGCAAAGGCTTTGGCAGTGGTTGAGTGGAAGCATCTCCCAGGTGTCTGCATGGGCCTGAGGCAGAACACAGGCTCCGGACAGCACCTCCAGATTTTCGTGGGATGTGGGGTGAGGTTGGGAGTGGGATGGGGGAACATAATGACTGAGACGGGAGAGGGACTGCGGTTCAAGTTAAGTTGATTTAAATGAAACCAAGGGAGGCGAAGTTCGTGTCCTGGTTTTCCAGCCACTGCTCCAACAGGCAGAGTTAATCCCGGGCCCAGGACAAGTCCAGGCATTATGTCTCCGGTCTAGCCCAGGGCAGACTCTTTATTGTATTTTACTTTATATTTTATTTTATTCTCATTCTGTTGCCCAGTTGGAGTGCAGTGGGGTGATCTCGGCTCACTGCAACCTCCGCTTCTAAGTTCAAGCAATTCTGCTTCAACTTCCCGACTAGCTGGGATTACAGGCGCCCACCACCATGCTCGGCTAATTTTTGTATTTTCAGTAGCGGCAAGGTTTCACCATGCTGGCCAGGCTACTCTCAAAATCCTGAGCTCAAGTGATCCACCACCTCTGCTTGCCAAAGTGCTAGAATTACAGGCGTGAGGGCATGAGCCACCATGCCCAACCACACCGTCTTTTTTTTTTTTTTGAGACAGAGTTTTGCTCTTGTTGCCCAGTCTGGAGTGCAGTGGCACAATCTCGGCTCACTGCAACCTCTGCCTCCCGGGTTCAAGTGATTCTCCTGCCTCAGCCTTCCAAGTAGCTGGGACTACAGGTGTGTGCCACCATGCCCAGCTAATTTTGTATTTTTTGTAGAGATGGGGTTTCTCTATGTTGGTCAGGCTGGTCTTGAATTTCTGACCTCAGGTGATCCGACCGCCTCAGCCTCCCAAAGTGCTAGGATTACAGGAGTGAGCCTCCCCACCCGGCCCAGATTTTCATTCCTAACACATCCTAACTCTGTGGCTGGGCCACAGAGTTCCTGCCTAGAGCCTTTTCTCTGGAAAGTGGGAGTGCTGAGAGTGAGGGGTTGGATTCGTGGGCCCGGCGCTCCCCCCACCACCATGAGCTCTCTCAACCCTGGAGTCGCCAGCCTCAGTTTCTCCATCAATAACACCACTTCCTCAGCCAAAGCATGGAAGGAAATGACGTGAAATCCGACACCAAAGGCATTCACAAAATGGGAGTGGCTGCCACCTTCATTGCAGACTGACAAAGTCAGGGCTTCTGGGAAGGGAATGGGGCACGGCAGGGCTAGCGAACAGCTCTAGCAGGGCCACTCAGGCTCCTGACAGCTTTCAGAGACAGAGTGGGTGGGGTGAGTCTCGCCCTGCCCGGGTGTGCACCTGCTACACGCACACCTGCCTGGCCCACACTTTCTGGGGCCCACACCCCTGGAGGCCCACACCTCCGGGGTCCACACCTCCCGGGGCCCACACTTCCTGGGCCCACACCTGCTCAGGGGTGCTCCCGTCCTCTGCGTACACCCGGGGGTCTGCTCCGAGTTTCAGAAGCACCTCCACAGCTTCCAGGTGGCCCCCAAAGGCTGCGCGGTATAGCGGCGTCCGACCGAAGGCGCCCTGCAGGACGGGCTCCTGAGCAAGATCCAGGCCTTGTCCCGGGGAAAGGACGCCCCCGCGGGCTCTGGACCGCGCCCCTTGGCGCTCGCTTCGGCCTGCAGCCCTCGGCGCCCACCTGGCTGTTGGGGCTGGCACCGAGTTCAGCCAGCAGCTGGATGGCCAGGGGCTGCCCGCCCGCGGCCGCCTCAGACAGCGGCGTGCTCGCGTTGCTGTCCTCGCACTCCACCAGGCCACGCGTCGCTGCAGCCGCCGCGCGTTGCCCGCCTCGTCGTAGCCCACGCCCTCGTGGGTCAGCAGCTGACCCACCTGCGCCGCCCCCAGCGGTCACCGCGCCTCGCCCCGCCACGCGCCCGCCCCATCCCGCTCCCCGGCCCCGCCCACGCGCCCGCCCCTCCCGTTCCCCGCCCCGGCCCGGTCCCTGCTGACTTCCTTCAGCACCGCCCGGATCTCGCTCACGTCCCCGTCGAAAGCGGCATCCAGCAGGCGACGGCGGCGCTTCAGCTCCTCCCGCCGCTCCTCCCGCCGCTCCAGCTCGCGCAGCCGCCGGGCGGCCTCCTGCTCCGGGCGCACCAGGGCCAGATAGGCCTGCGAGGCGCCCGCCCAAGGTCACAGCCCGCCCGCCCCGCGCCGAGGTCTGGGCCACCGCCCCGAGCCCCGAGGTCGCTGTCCAAGCTTCTGTGGTCCCGGCCCAGCCTGAGCTCCACCCCCGCACCCTGCTTCGCCATTTCCTCCTCCTGCCTCCTGCCCGGGCCCCCGGGGGGTCGCGACAGCCCGTCCTCACCTCCCTTTGCAGCTTCTCCATCTGCTCCAGGTACTCCCGGCGCTCCTCCCGGCGGCGGGCGAGCTCCCTCCTGGCCCGAGCTGGCGGAAGGCGCCCTGAATCGCCCTGGCCGCTCCGTCCTCCGCGTACGGCCCTGGGGAGGGGAGACGGCTCGTGGGGGCGCGTTCTCGCCTCCAGCCATGCCTGCTGCCCCCTTGGGAGTGGAGCCGGCCCAGACCCCGCCCCCAGAAGGACCCAAACGGTTCTCAAAGCCCCCAGTTGTGGCCGAGCGAGTACGCGCCTGCAGAGGCCACACGAGGAGGCTGCGTGAAGGCCCGGGGCAGAGAGAGGACCGAGGTCTACGGGAACCCCCCCCCCCCACCCCGCGTCTCCGTGGATCCTGTGAGCCCTCCGAGCCCGCAGCTCAGGAGCCCCGAGGAACGGCGAGGAAGCAGCCATGTCCCCCACAGGACTCGCCTCCCCAGAAAGCCGGAGGCCCCTCCTGCATCCAGGCCCCAACGGGCAAATGCTGCGCTGGCCGGGAGACCTCTGGCCTCGGAGGGCTCATCACAGCCCACTGGACTCAGAAGAGGGCGCGGAGCCCAGGGCCCCAGAGGGAGCACCGTTCTCTCTGGACTGGGCCTCGCCCCCGCCCCATGGTGGCTGCCACCCAGCACTGAGCCCTAGCCTGGAGCCGCCTTGCAGGGAGGAAGGGGGCGGAGGAGAGGCCTTTGGGCCCAGCCCTGCGCTCGGCGGCCTCGTGAAGTCAGGGCACCGTGCAGCCTCCCCGGGCTTCAGAGCTCTAACATGGAACGATACTGGCAGCTTTCTAAGGGTCTAGTAATGGGCGCTTGGGGTGCTTCCCCCACAGTGAACCTCAGCATGCTCCCAGTGGGTGTGACTTGTACCAGGGCACACAGGGGGCCGGGCGAGGCTGTCGGGCCACGCGGGCTCCCTTCAGCCATGCAGGCCGCCACAGGAGCCCACGCCAGAAGCAACCAGGCAGCTCAGCTGGGTCCACAGATGATCCCGCTCGGGAGCCAAGGACTCTGATTCCCACAGCCAGGCTCCCAGGAGCATGGACAGGATGGCGGGGTGAGGAGAGACCTAGAGGCCCAGAAGACCAGGGCACGGACCGCAGCCGCCAGAGGGGGCGGGGCGGAGAGTGGAGTGACGTGGGAGAATCCCAGTGGATGAGAGTAAAGGGAGAGTTGCCGGCAGATAGGAGGGCGAGATAGAGTGGAGGTGGACAGAGCTAACACAGTCATGAGCATAACGTGTGTCTAGGATGCAGAGACCCATGGTGGAAACAGGGAGCAAACACTCAACATAAAATCCAGGAAATCCTGAAGGCAATCTTAGGACCAAAGAGGCAAAACGAAACTATCAGAAAACAAAGGGCATGAAAGACAGGGACAGACACGACCTGGCGAATCTGCGCCTCAGAACAAGAAAAAACACAGGAGGAGAAAAAGCAAAGCACCTGTGAGAGGAAAGTCCGGCTTCACTGAGGCCTTTCCTTTCTTTTTGACACAGAATCTCACTCTGTCACCCAGGATGGAGCACAGTGGTGCAGTCTCTGCTCGCTGCAGCTTCCACTCCCTGGGCTCAGGCAATCCTCCCACCTCAGCCTCCCCCGTAGCTAGGACCACAGGCACATGCCTGTGCACCACACCCACCCCCTAAGGCCCTTTACAGAAACACTAAATGGTAGAAGAAAATGAAGCAGAGTCCACAAAATTCTGCACGGAAAACAGTAGGCCAGGGACACTCTGTGGCTGTGCAATAGGGATGGTGGGAACAGTCTCTGGTTCTATAGAGGACACGGCGGGAAGAGTCTGTGGTTTCTATAGAGATGGCAGGAAGAGTGTGGTTCTACAGAGGAGACAGCGGGAAGCATCTCTGGTTCTACAGAGGACACGGCGGGAAGAGTCTGTGGTTCTACGGAGGAGACGGAGGGAAGAG
>PVKV010023922.1:0-32411 GCA_004027835.1 Alouatta palliata
GGGGGTGGTGCTGCCTGGAAGAATCCTAAGGGTGTAACACCTGTACCAAACAGAAAACTACAGAATGAGCAGGTCCTGTGAAGAGAGCCACAGTGTGGTAGCCCCCTGCTGGGCTGTGGGGGTGATGTAGCAAGAATGAAAGGAAGTAAGTAAATTATATTTGGAAGAGGGCCGAGTCAGTGACTTCAGAGATCCAAGCACTCCATCTAACGCTTGACGTGGGCTTTTATACACTGCATAGTTCTGGGCTTTTGCAGCTCTCCTACCTTGATTTTCCTTGGGGTAGGTTGTCTGCAGCACTTGGGAGGGTCCACATGCCCAGTGTGTTTACTGAAGTTTTGTGTATGTTTATTTGAGACATTTTTCCTTACTCGTCAACTATTCCTAAAGAAAGGTGATACACCAGTTAAACTTCCCTTTTGCCTCTTAGTTTGCACGCTTGAGCCCACTCACCCAATACCTGAGATTTATTGGGATGCTGCTGATAACCAGTTTCAGGTGTTTTCTATCAATTGGGAGCCTGTCCTTCCCTGGCACCAGCTGCAACCAATTACTATTTTAGTGCAACAGTATAAAAACCGCCTGACCCTCCCCTGTTGGTTTCCCAACATTCCCAGGGAGGTAAGCCTCTCTGCCCTGCTTATGTCTGGCTAGCTACCTACTATAATAGGACCTCTTTCCTAGTGGACATGGGGGACAGAGTATGGAGCCAAAGAAGATATTCTCAAGCCTTAAGGTCTCATGTTGTTTTGCTAAGTTCTGGGCTTGCTTGGGCCTCATTCTCCCTTCCCCCTTTCCTAATCCTCTCTTTTGGAGTAGAAAAGCCTGTCCTATGCCTATTCCAACATTGTGTTTTGGAAGCATATAGTTTGTTTGGTTTCACAGGCTTGCAATTGGAAGGGAAGTACTGCCTCAGTATAAATCATACCTTGAGTCTCACATCTAATTTAGAAGATAGTTAGAGGTGACATTGGAGTTAGACTTTGGAATTGATTCTAGAAAAATTTAAGACTTTTGGGGTTGGTGAGATGGAAAGAATGTATTTTGCAAGCTTGAATGACATAAATTTGGAGGTTCCATGGGTGGAATGTTATGTAGTGAATGTTTATGTGCTCTCAAAATTTACATGATAAAATCCTAACTCTCAATGTGATGGTTTTAGGAGATGGGATCTTTTGGACATTATTAAATTATGAGAGAAGAGCCCCATGAATGGATGACAGGACTCCAGAAAGCCGTCTAGCCCTCTTTCTACCATGTGAGGATGCAACAAGAGACTGCAGTCTGCCTCCTGGAAGAGAGTCCTTATGCTGGCACCCTCATCTCAGACTTCCAGCCTCCAGAACTGTAAGTGATAAGCTTTTCTTGTTTATAAACTACTCAATGTGTGGTACTTTGTTATAGCAGCCTCAACCGACCAAGACACCATGTTAACACTAATTAAAAGAAAGGAGGAGTAGTTACACAGATATCCTTTGGTATCCAAGGGGGATTGGTTTCTGGACCTACTGCAGATACCTGCATCTGCAGATGCCCAGGTGCCCTATATAAAATGGTGTTGCATTTGCATCTAACATACACAATCCTCCTGTATATTTTGAATCATCTCTAGGTTACTAATACCTGGTAAAATATAAATACTATATAGAAGTTATACTATATTATGTTTTTATTAATATTTCTGTATTGTTATTTTTTATTCCTTTCTGGGGATGTATATATATATTTCTGTAAGTTATTGGGGTACTGGTGGTGTTTGGTTACATGAGTAAGTTCTTTAGTGGTGATTTGTGAAATCCTGGTGCACCCATCACCCAAGCAGTATACACTGTACTATATTGTCTTATCGCTTTCCCCTCCCCCTTTCCCCCCAAGTCCCCAAGGTTTGTTGTATTATTCTTCTGCCTTTGCATCCTCATACATACATATATATATATATATGATTTTGTGTATATATCAGTTTCTTTATCCACTCTGATTGATGGGCGTTTGGGTTGGTTTCATGATTTTGCAATTATGAATTATGCTGCTATACATGTGCATGTGCAAGTATCTTTGAGTAATGGCTTTTTCTCCTCTGGATGTATCTACCCAGTAGTGGGACTGCTGGATCAAATGGTAGTTCTACTTCTAGTTCTTTAGGGAATCTCCACACTGTTTTCCATAGTGGCTATACTAGTTTACATTCCCACCAGCCGTGTAGAAGTGTTCCCTGATCGTCGCATCCATGCCAACATCTATTGTTTTTGGTTTTTTGATTTTGGCCATTCTTGCATGCATGAGGTGGTATCACATTGTAGTTTGATTGATTTCCCTGATCATTAGTGGTATTGAGCATTTTATCATGTTTGTTAGCCATTTATGTATCTTCTTTTGATAATTGTCTATTCATGTCTTTAGCCCACTTTTTGATGTTTTTGTTTCTTTTTTCTTTCTGTGAGCCAAACTGCAGTGATTGCTGCTCTCTTCTGGGTCTAGCCACCCAGTGAGTCTACCTGGCTGTGAGTTGGTATTGGGGATTTCTGCATAAAGTCCTGTGATGTGAACCATCTATGGGTCTCTCAGTGGTGGATACCAGACCTGTTTGGTGGGAGGTGGCGGAGGGTGCAATGGACTCAATGAGGGTTCTTAGCTTTGGTGGTTTAATACTGTATTTTTGTGCCGGTTGGCCTCTTGCCAGCAGGTGGTGCTTTCCAGAAAGCATCAGCTGTGGTAGAATGGGGAGGGACTGGGGGTGAGCAGGGCCCTAGAACTCCCAAGATTATGTCCTTTGTCTTCTGCTCCCAGGGTAGATAGGGAAGGACCATCAGACGAGGGCAGGGCTAGGCGTGTCTGGGCTCTGACTCTCCTTGGGCAGGTCTTGCTGAGGCTGCTGTTGGGGATGGAGGTGAGATTCCCAGGTCACTGAAGTTGTGTACCTCAGAGAATTATGGCTGCCTCTGCTGAGTTATGCAGGTTGTCAGGGAAGTAGGGGAAAGCCAGCAATCACAGGCCTCACCCAGCTTCCACACAAACTGAAGGACCGGTCTCATTCTCACCCTGCCAGCTGCGAAAGAAAATGGCTTTAGCTTTTCCCGCACCTGTGAAGTCTGCAAACCAGATTTGCACCCTCCCTCATGTTCTGGCCAGGAGGCTTCTCCCCCAGTCAAATTATTACAAAGTTCAGCTGGGGAATCCCTTTTCCCCCCGTGGAGTTTTAACCCCTGCTTCTCTGGCCACTTTCCTGAAGGATCCCTGTGGTGCCAGAGGGGAATGGGCTGCTTGGGGATTCAGCAAGTTCCCAGGGCCTCCCTGCTCCCTCCTCCACCCCTGTATTTTGCTCAGCTTGGCTCCCTAACTTGACTCAGCTCCAGGTAAAGTCAGGAACTTCTCCCATAAACAGACCTTCAGCTTCTCCAGTGGGGGCGTGTGTACTACTTTGGTGGGGAATGTTGATAATGGGGGTGGCTATGCGTGTTGGGGGGTACGAATACATGGGAAATCTCTGTGCTTTCTGATTAATTTTGCTATAAACCTAAAAGTCATCTTAAAAATAGTTTATGAATTAAAGGACTTAACACTAAAAAGTATACTTTCCTGAATGGATGTGCAGCTTTTTGGGTTTGATATGTTTCATTTGTAACTGTGGAAGATAATCTCAACACCTGAGACTTGTCTAGAAGTGATCAGACACATGATGGTCTGAGCCCTGAGATCAAAAAGCGGTTGTATCCACAGTTATTTGAAATGAACTTTGTTTTTTGTAATGGTTTTGTGTCCAGTTGGTGCTGTCACTGGCTGAGAGTCTAATGTGTGAAAAATCAGACTTAAAATCTGAGTTTTTTCCTTTTTCATTTCTCATCATATCAGTAGAAAGGAGAGTGAACAGAAATCTTTTGACAGCTTGCTTTATCAATAGCAAATAAGCACATTTTATTTTGTGGGAAGAGATAAAAGAGCATGGATGTCGCCGGCCTTTAAGGCTTTACAGTTTCCTCTTCTCAGATAGCTGGTTTTACTGTTTTGAAATCGCTAACTATGCAATGAGATGTTTTGTGAGACTTTTCCTGCAGTTCAGGGAGTTGAGTTAAAGCTCACATTTGAGAAAAAACATCTTATATTCTGAGGTCTAAAGAAAAGTACAACTGATACACAGTATTTAAATCCAGACTCTGCCCTAAAGGGCTTTACATGTGACCCAAACTAAAGGTGTGTTACCCACCTCACACATGGACACCCACTCTCCGTTTTCTAAACAAATATTTTCCAGTCTATATAAAAAGAATATGGGAAGTGGTAGAGAAAAGGGAAGCCAGCCCTGAGGGGAGTGAAATTCTCAAGGTGAGAGGTTGTTTTTCTAAAGGCAGTAGAGGTGTCTTGTATGATAGAATGGATGAGGGTTTACAAAACACTGGCCTAGACTGGTAAGTGTATGAAGAGGCTTGTAGGAAAGAAAGCTCTGTTTTTATTCTCCAGATGAAAAACTATTGAGCTAAAAGATTGCAGACCAAACTTGATATTGCTCCTGGTTTTCTGATGGAGCTAACATGGATCCCCTGAAATTAAAGAGCATTTGTGAACGTACATACTTGTTTCTTCATGTTTATTTCGGAAGGCAGGAAAATTGAAGGGACTGTCCAGTAGGGCTTGAAAAGACTGTAGCATAACTTTGCAGGAGTTGGGGACAACCTTGTCCCTTCCAGTTCTCCAAAATCCTCAGAAGCCACAGAAAACCACCTCCACGTAACCAAGGCTCTCAGGTGTGGGAGTGTAGAGGATAGAGAAGCGGCAGGAGCTCTTGGGCTCCTCAGACCACAGATAGTCCCTTTCATCTGGAGAAGTCATTTGGGGAATAGTCAACTGGCAGAAGATCATGGGAATCTAGCTGCCTCTCTGAGGGATTCTCAGCAACAGAGGAGGACAGAGTGAAGCTGAATATGGTCCTGTGAAAAGTGTGCACAACACATATGCACACTGAATAAGCCAGATGAAATAGATCAAACCATCCACCACATATACGCATGTGATAGTATCTCTGGCTCCCCTACTCCCATTTATTTCACCCAACACAGGAACTTAGACCTGAAATTAGAGAAAAAGGCAAAATTTTATCCATACCACTCCAACCAGACAACATGACAGCTGTAACTTGTACTGGATGAGGAATTTTTTTAAAAATAGAGATGGGGTCTCATTTTCCAGGCTGGTCTTGAACTCCTAGGTTCAAGTGATCCTCCTGCCTTAGCTTCCCAAAGTGCTGGGATTATAGGCATGAGCCCCCATGTATAGCAAAGATGAATATGTACATGGATATGAAGTTGAAATTATAAACTGGACAGGGCTAAGTTTTAGTCACTGAAACTGATCAGAACATCATAGAATCTTTCTAGGTTGTAAAAGAATGGGAAAGAGGATATGTGTGAACTACAGTGGGCGCTGAGGCACTAAGAAATATATTAGTTTTCTGTTGTTGAGTTACAAATTATCTTCTATTTAGCAGCTTCAAGTGACATGTATATGATCTCAGTTTCAGGAGGCCAGAAATCTGGGAACTCAAGATCTTACTCCAAGTTCAGTCAGGTTGTTGGTAGAAATTGATTGTTTACAGTTGCGGGACTCAGGTCCTCAATTCTTAGAGGCAGCCCTCTCCACAGGTAGGTCACAGCTGGACTGTTTGCTTCTTCAAGGCCAGCACGAAAGCACCTCTGCTGCTTATGGAAGGGCTAAGACCGTCTTTGAAAGAGCACAGCTGGTAAGCTCAGGCCCACTTAGGATTAAGTGTTTTTGAATAACTTAAAGTCAACTGATAAGCAAACTTAAATGCACCTGCAAAAGTGCCTTCACCTTTGCAATCTATCCAACCTCATCATGAAAGTGATCACCATAGTTACAGGTCCTGGCCACGCTCAAAAGGAGGACAATACATTCCAGTGGTGATATGCCTCAGTGAATAAGAATTTTGGAACCATCTTAGAATTCTGTCTACCACAGGATTTTCAGTACCTGTGAAGATTAAGACTGTGTGTGCCTCACCTAAATTCAAATTCTATTTTCTTATAATCACTGCAGGCAAAACAAAATATTGCTTAGGGTCTATAGACTATGAGGTTGTAACCCCTAAATTATTTCCTATTTATAATCTATTGAATTGTGACCCCTTAATAAATTTGTTACAACTAAGTAAAAGCTGACAGATTACTGATGGAAATGAATTTGCTATTTGTTCACATTGAAATAGTCCATATGACAATAAAAGTGATTTTGATGGAATTTACCAGGCCAAAGCTCAATTGCAAGGCTTTTATTTTTTTGAGTAATTCTGCAACCCTTGGTCTTATTCAATATGCAGAGTACTTATCTCTGGTGACTTAATGTCTTTCAAAAATTTTAGTTCTATTCCTGAATAATAGAGAGGTCTTAATAATTGCAATTCTTAAAACATTTTCAAGCACCATTTTGTTACTCAGTGGATACCAATTATTTTTAAAAAGACATATTTTAGCATGTAGAAGAGTTTGAGTTTTGTTGTCAGGAGCAACAAGATACAACCTGAGTATGGGAATTGAAGTTGTGTGTTCAAGGAAGTTACTTATTTTCTTAAACAAATATTTACATTTATCTTTATATTTTTTTTCCTGGAAAGAAAAGGGTTAGCCAGTTACTTATCATAACCTATTTCTGCTAAGCTTTTCCTTCATTAATGTGTTTGTGACTAGAAACATTTATTAAAAGCACATAATATAAATATATTTATTGCTCCATTTTCTTGTTTAGAAAGAGCACCAGATTATTAACACGCAATTTTTTCTCTAATTCTTTTAATAAGGGAATAAACTTCAGAAAGTGGTTTTAAAAAATACTATGGCTGAAAAGTGCTAATGAGGAGAAGCTACATACCTAAACAGCTTTTCCATTTCTTTGGATTTTATGGTTTTAATAATAGATTGAATAGTTACTTGCCTGCTTGACAAGTTTATTGTCCTTATCCAGTTGCCAAGTGAGAAACATTTCCAAACTGACAGCAGGTATTAAAAACACCTGCAAGTGATTCAAGCCATTAAGAACTCATAAAACTTGAGATGGGGTGTTCACTGGGCTTTGCTCTGTTGGCCAGGCTTTTCCTTGCGGAGCCAGCCCTCCAGCTCCTGAAAGGAGATGACAGACTTTTCAAGGTGAAAGCATCAGCTTTTAACTGAAACTTAGGCTTCTACCCAAGCAAAATGAGTATTTTCCTCATATCTAAATACTTAAAGCTGATTCATCAACTAATCTGAGTAAGAACAAAGGGAATCTGTGTTTCTCTGATAATATCTAAAGTACTCATAAAAAACAGTTGTGCGTTGTGGGGTAACTTACCGAACTCATACTTTTCTTTCATGTTTTGTTGGTGTCTGCAAAAGGAAGGTATCATTTCAAATTTCTTTGCAATGTAGATGCTTAGTGGTTTTTCTATCATTATTGAGGACTGGGTTCATTTGAAAGGCTTTGGTTCAGTTTGCTGAGAATTCCACACAGGGATTATGAACTCAAATTACCTATAGGGTCCAGGAAGATAAATAAATATGCAAATTAAGGAGGAGACAAGCAGTCAGGAGAATAGGATTCCTTGTGAACAGGACAGGACCCATTTCACCTAAGTTCATGTTCAATTTTATTAACACAAAAACCAAACAAAATACTTGTTAAATCTACAGGCCACAAGTTTGAAACTCCTAATCTAGCATTTGAAAGGAAACGTTGATATCCCCAAAAAAATCATATATTGGACCCCTCACTAAAATGGCCAATTCACTGTAAGAAAATCCAACAATAGGATGAAGGAAATAAATTTAAACAGAACTTCTTTAAAAACATACAAGATTTAAGTATCTGCTGGGGCCAATTACTTCTTTTACTTTAAAACAGATTAAGATGCATGATTTTGAAGCATTGTATACCTGTAAGTCTTAGCTAAGGGCCAACATTTCATTGGTGCTCCAATACCTTAATAGATTAATTTCAGAATGTTCTCTTAACTTTGCATCTAGTAGTACTACATAAAAATATTTCATAGAAAAATAAAAAATAATTACATTTTTAAAAAACATCCACATCCACAAGAGCAAAGGGAATGACAGGGGGCAGGTAAAAGATGGGTGAGTGCTGGCATGATATCAGCACATTTTTTTAAGATGGGAAGTGCTTAGTTGGGTGAGAAGTACCTGAAAGTGGAAGAGGCTGAAACATAAAAACAGAGGGGCGGGGCGGTGGGGGGGAGGAGGTGAGAGGTGGAGGGGGGAAAGTGGTGCTAACAAATACCAGTTGATTTATCTGTCAAACCCTAGAATAACTCAGAAAGTCAAGAAACCAGATCAATGGAGAGATGAATAAAGGATGTGATAACAACTGGGGGTTGAGGGAATATTTGGAAGGGCTGAAAGATTTAGAATCCCTGGATACCGATTTTATTCCACACAATAAAGTTTAGTCCAGCCTGGCTCTAAAGATAAACTAGCTTATGTATATTTTGGAGCAATTGCATTTTGGACTCTAAGATACCAAATATATTGGAAGAGAGGTTGAGGTAGTGCATTGAAAACAGGTGTTTGGTTTTAAACATACTGGCAGCCAGACAAATCCCCAGGCAGGAGACTGACAGTTGGGAGAAACTAAATCTCAAAGAAGAGATGTACAGAGAGTTATATTTTGAGGTGCCTGACCAATTTCATAGCAATTAAGAAGTTTCAACAGTGTATCGTTTAAAAAATTGAAAAAATATATGTAATTATTAAATATCTAAGCAAATAGAAAGCAAAGAAAACACACATCCATGAGTATACTACCAACATTTTAAAAAATGCTAATATTTTCCATATTAGCTTCTTAGTTTTCTCTTTAAGGAAAATAAGTTAATACCAGCAGAGTGGGGAAATAAGAATTAAGAAAAAGAAAACTAAATTAGATACTGCTGAAGTAGCATCCTGTTTCTTTCCTCCTCAATTCATCCCATTCACTTTGAGGTGAACACGTTCCTGTATTATTCCCATCCAAGTTTGTCCATTTTTGCAATATATATGTATTCATAAACAATACATATTGTTTCATATGTTTAAAAAATGTTGCTACATTATATTATCAATGCGTTTCTTTGATTAACTTCAGTTCTCCAATTAATCATAATTTATACACACACCCACACACTACAAATAGAGAACACGGTATTTGGCTCTCTGTTCATGAATAAAGCTGCCCAAATATTTTTCTCTTCTTTCTTTTTTTTTTTAATCAAGGCTATGTTAGCCTTACCAAATTAGGTTGATGAACATTTATTTTTCTATTCGTTGCAGCAAATTGTAAAAGATACTGGTTTTATGTTCCTTAAATGTTTCTATTACTTTCTGATAACACTGTGTCCGTTGGATTGTGCGTGTGTGTTTATGTACATTTAAAATTTTAACTACAAATTTGATTTTGTTTTTTTGGAAATGGTTGGAAGTTTATTGACATTACTGTATTTCTCCTTACGTCAATTTTGGTGAGTTATGCTTTCTAAAGTATTTTTTTTCCAAGTTTTCAAATTTAATATCACAAAATATGCCTACAATATCTGTTAAAAATTTGTACTATTTCTTTATATGTACATATTGTTGGTGTGTGACCTCATACTTTTTTCTATGATCAACAGATTTATAAGTTTCCCTATTAGTCTATTAGTTAATTAGTCTGTTTTAAATTTTATTGATTAATTTTGTTTCTTCTTTTGCTTTATTTGGCTTAAACTTTTAAAACTTTGAACCCTTTTGATTTGCTAATATGTACATTTAAGTTTATAAATTTCTTTTTAGTTGGAATCCATAAGTTTTCATATTTATGTTTACTGTCACGTAGGTTTAAATCTTACCTAATTTCAACTTTGATTTCCGATACAATTCAGTTATTTAGTTTTCTGCTAGTAGAGGCAACACATTTATAGTTACCACGGTATATTCTGTGTATATGTAAGAAAACTTAGAATCACAAATGAGCACAATAATTTTAAAAAGTCTAAATGATCTAAATGAAAAGTCTGATTTAAATCAAAAATCATATTTGTTAAGTAACATGTAAGTGTGCCCTTTTTAGCTATGTTAAGAAACTGTCTTTGTGGATAATCTTAAATTCACTGTTTACTTTTGAAAGAGATACTAACGTTTCTCTAGTAGATTATGTCTTCCAGTTTTCACTTGATCAGTGATCTCTCTCTGACTCCCATGATACATGGTAAATGTAGACAAACACTTAAGGCAATTTATACATTTATCATCAATTTTCTTAAGAAATGGACATTTGCTATTTAAGTCATACGAACTTATTTTGGTTCATTGCTTCCAAAAGAATGTATTGAGAAATGAGTTAGCAAAACCGAAATAAGTATTTACAGATTAACAACAAATAATAAACAAAATTACCGTAACCAAAATGACCAGACCATTCAATGTGATGTGAAGGATTGGTCAACCTCTATATCATGTACATATTTCAAACATTTAACCTATGATTTTCTGTGTTGCTCATTTACCCAACTGACTGGTAGCTTTGTGCATCTCACAGGTTTTGACACCAGCCATAGCATGACTTACTGGATATTAAGTAGTTGATGGAGTAGAAACAGATCATACTTCTTCTTCCACCATTCCAGACCTGAAAAAGTCATTATCTTTAGCTTCTTGCCTCTCAGAGCACTTGTTTTGTCAGCTGGCACCTGACATGCTGTTCTAATAGAGTTACAGATGTCTGCAAAGGGTACAGAAACCAGAGATGGGCTTTTCCAGGTCATCATTCAGACTTAACCATGTAATGGGAATTTTGTTCATAGAACAAACATCTCATACTCATAACTAGATGAAATCATGCTAGAAGCTACAAGCACAAAGGAGGGGTCCATCAGTCTTTGGAAATCTGTTCATTAAACTAGCAAGGTTTCAAAATACTAATAATTTGATCTCTGTGTTCTAGAGTAAAATCATCCTGAACTTTACAACAATCAGTGGCAGGTGATGTTCAACCAGGCTAATTTTCTCTAATATAAAATATAAAATATTTTAACGAAGTAAGAGTTAACAAGTAGAAATCTTACAGGTAATTCTAGATTCTTGCATCTCACAACTTCCTTACAGGTTACTGTTCTTTTTTTAAAGTGTTTTGTTCAGTAGTTCTTTCAAAGTGCATCTAAGGTAACAACTTTCTTAGATTTCATATTTGGAAAATATTTTTTTGATTGTTTGGTTTTTCACTGAACTTAGAATTATTTAGTCCATTTTTATGTTTCCTCAATTTGTTTAAGCTTTCAATCTCTATTATTCTGGTCCCATTTCTCTCAAATTCTGTCAGTTTCGTTTTTATATTCATTAGTTTACTCAATTTTGTCAGTTCTAATATTTAGCTTATTCATTGTCTCTTCAAAAATATCTAAGCATTTTTTTAAAAAATTTCTAAGGTCTCTAATGAGCCTTTTAAAAATATTTAAGTCTACTATTTAGTGATTGTTCATATCCCATTTTATTTTGTAGATACTACTTATACTTTTATGAGGATTTTCAAAGATACATACTTTCAAGATCTTTGCAGATTTCTTTTACCTCTCTTTTCTTAGATGGTAAAATCTCTTTGGATTTTGAGTTCCCACTTACATGGTGCAGGTGTTTCTCATAAATTTCATTATCATATATTTTTTTGAGTTTATCTCCAGAAAAGATTTCTTGAGTGCCTTGGATTGGGACAATTTCTTTGTGAGGCAGTCCTTTTTTTTTCCAATTTTTCTTTTCTTCCCTCAATTTTTCACAGCCTATCTGATCCATTCTTTCCTTCCCTTCTTCCTTACTGTTCGTTCTCTCTCTCAGAAAAGGGAACATACTACTTTGCTTAAACTACAGATAAGTTTTTTCCTTTCGAGAGTAGATAGATATTTAAAAGCATTTAAAATATTTTAGTTAATCATTTCTGGATTCATACAAAAAGAAGCAGCTTTCAGAATATATTACCTTGACCCAGAAAACAGACCACTTTGCCTTTACACTAAAACTAACTACATTAATCCAAATGACAGATAAAGTGCAGAAATTTGAAAAGTCTTATTGTGTGTAAAGTTCAACTGCAGGGTGTCATTGAAATCTCAAGTTTGGAGTACATCAGAAAATGTATAGATTTATATTTTAGCCTGAGACAGGCATGCATATGAAGCAATTGGTGGCATCCATGACGTGGTGCACACAGATAGTATATGAGAAGAATAAGTAAAACATTTCCTGTTTCTTCTTAGCCAGGGGCAAGCTGTTAGATTCTGCCTTATGTAAACACTTTAAAGAACAAAAGAGTATTTTATGTAGGATTTGGGGGCTGAAAATATAATTATGGATTCCAAGCAGAGGAAAAATGTATTCTATTTATAGTGGTGGTATGAGTGAAAGAATTAATGTCAAAGATTTTTTTCTCTTTAATATTCTGAAAATGAAGATGTGAAAATACAATGTACACAAATAGAGTAAATGTTCTCAATAATTATAACCATTTGAAGATTTCCAGAAGGTATTATTCTAACTTTTAAAATACGACTTGGATTATCTAATGAAATTTAGCAAGAATTAGCATATCAGCATTATTATAACAAGAGGATGAAACATGGGACAAAAATGGAAAAAATTTTGAGACTGTGCCTGAGGTTAGTGTTTGGTCTGATAAACTCTTGCAAACCTTTTAAAATAACTAAATACATTGGGGAAAATTTGTCTTAATTTTCTAGTTGAACATCACTAAATTCACTTCAAAATATCTACCATGCATGATTATTAAGTCTGGGCTTAGCTGGCTAACTTTGAAGCATCATTCACAGTGAGGTTTGAAGTCTAACTCTACTGTGTAAGTCTCAAAATACACCCATCCTTAGAAGATGACAGGGAGTAGAGGTTAGAACAGTCTTGAACTTTACACCAGCATTTTGCCGTTTTAGGAATCAGAACTTTAATTTGCATTACTGCGGTGAGTTAAAACTCTCCAACTTGGCTGCACTTCTTGTCTTCTTGAGCATTTTTTAACAGTGTCAATGGAAGATTATATAAGTAGAGATTTAACTTCTACTGCAGAATGGCAGATACCCCTCAGTAAACACTTTCTATCAGAAATCTCAAATGGGTTTCTTTTGAAAACTGATATAGTAAATCGGAACATATTTGTGTTGTGCTGTTTCTAACTGTAGACTGTTGCATTTCTAATGATAAATGAACTAATTATGAGAACTAAGGATCTGAGTATGAAGGAAAAGGTATTTGTTAATATTCTCACAATGGCTGCTTTTGAGGGGACTCTAATTTCTGGTTTTGTCCTTTTCACCCTTTATAGATATTTCTACTTTTTCTAGTTCCATCATAACAAACACATACCCTAACTGCTCAATATATTAATTTATCATGAGAAATGTATCTGCTTTCATGACCTGGAATATTTACTACCTATAAACCAATCTTCCTGGGAAGCAAAATGTAATTAAAAGCTGACAAGCAAGTGTAGTATCATGCAAAGGCAATGATTTGAATATTTAATAACTGATGCTATGAATCTGATGGATTCATCTCTGTCCACTATGGGGCAAAATCTGACATAGGGACCGGATATGATGTTCATGCATCAATGCAGCTTCTTACCTAAAGATAGATACACAGATAATGAGTCTCTAGAATCTGTTTATTTTGTTTATAGAGGCCCTTGGATTTCTTAAAGCTTGATATAGGCATCAGATTATATATTATAGCTTTGTTCCATAGTAAAGGGATCTTCATAAATTCAACTCATAACATATATCTAATTACTAAGATAAATATATCATCTCTTAATTTGTTATATACTTAGGGTAAAAAACAAAGAAATTCTGTCAGAAAGTGTGTGACATTGCACAGTTTTCATCAAATTCAATATATCCTTAGATGCAACTTGCAAAAGGCTTGCAAAACAGTCAATGTCCAATTAGTTTAGAACAAGGTTAGAACAACCTCAACTAGATCAATGCGATAGCACACTCCACATTCATAACAGAACTTTATTTGTGTGAATTCACCCTCTATAAAATTCAGATATTATAAAGGTAATTTAAAGATTTTTTTTTTTTTTTTGTCTACATAAAATTAAAGTTGGTCCTAAGTCCTCACACAGCAGTGTTAGGATATACTATGTGACTCAGTGCTGGCTCCTGCATTTCCACTGGCTTGTAAGAGCATCTTGGGGTTTATGTCCCTCCATATGGCAATAGCTATGTTAATTATTTTAACCACTAGTGCCACAGGTGAACATGAATCTTCTGGAATTTGTGGGGCACTGATAAGTTCAGATTTGATCGTTGTAGCTTTGGGTAGTTCGGTCATACAACAAGCCTGACCAGAAGGGAAAGTGCTATTGACCTTGCTCATGGGGTTCAACTTCTAAGTCCTCCAACAACTCTCTCTCCATCTGGGCTGCTGCATGCATCTAAAACATATGCATGGTTTTTGTAGACCTTTCCTGTTCCCCAGATCTTCAGGAAGCCCAGTCTCTATTCAGGTCATGCCACTCCCTTTTAACTATCTAAACACTAGACATTTCCCAGTCTCTTTCTAGAGATGCCTATTTTAATTTCTGTATGTGCTCAACCTTCTTATAAAAAACTGAGTTTTTTTTCTTCAATTGTATTGATGAATGTGAAGGCAACTTAACATTTTCCTAAAAGGGATTAATAATGACCTTAGACTTTGTACACAAGACTCAGCTAAGCTTTTAAGATAAAGATAAAAGAGAATATTTGTTATTTTTTCATTCCTACGCCAGCAAGGCCAATGCAGAAATTCATCCTTATATCCTGCCACAGAATAGCTGGCTCACACATGTAGGTAATAAAAGGTCACACTCTTTGAGAGCTTCGGTGGGACTGTTTTTCATGCTTTATATCTGTTGACTTCACATATATTACATATGTTAAGTCATATAATCCTCACAAGATTCCAATGAGGTAGGCAATGTTGTTATTACTATTTTATGTAAATAAGTAAATTGAGGGAGTGGTTAACCAACCTAGCCAGATCCCATGCTAGTAAATGGTACAGCTGGGATTTGAACACTGGCAGTCTGATGCCAGTGTTCTGGCTGTTACCCACCATATTAAATTGTTTCCCCAATGATCTCTAGTGAAGGCTGATTTAATTTTTAAAAGTCAGGTATTCTTCACCCACTATTTTCTTTATTTGCCAATAGAATCATCTTTTTTCCTTCATTTGAATTTGACTTTTTAAGGAATTAATATTTACTGAGCATTTTCTGTGAGCCTGGTACTAACTATGCAATTTTACCAATATTATTTATGTTGGCCCTCCTAGCCCTGTCTTGTAGATGATATTACTTCCAATTTACAGATAAGAAGCTGAGATGAAGGCTCATTATTTTTCATCTAATCCTAAATCCTCAAGTAAAGATTCCTCTCCTTTAATTATATAAAGACAGCATTCTGTTGTCTCGGATTCTGCAGCACCAAGCTCCAGTAACCTTTTGCTGTTTCCTTTGCATTATCATATTTTCATAGATTTCACTATACTCATCTTCAAAGTAAGATTTTGATAACTATTAAAACCAGTGGTGGAAGATAATTAAAATGCTTAAAAATCACAATTTAATTTTTCTCTTAAAAACAAATTATTCTTAGCTTTGGTAGCTAAGGTGTTAAAAGAAAAGAGTAAAACAAATTTCTTAGTGTTTTTCGATATATTTGATAAACAACTCTAAATCATGCTGTTTGAGCTAATATAACTTGTTTTTAGTAATAAGGAACTGGTTACATACTATAGTACTAATGACTGGTGTTGTCATCTGCCACTCAAACTTTCCTGGGTTATGCTTTTGCTTAGGATGTGGGGTACTTAAGGTGATATGGACTGTCTTAATGGTGAATCTACCTTATAAGAAGATCCTCAGAGTTAATTTCTTTTCAAAGTGAATATTTTCAGGAGAGTACATTTATCCTTTTTTTCACCGACTCTTAATTAGATGATATAAAGAATGGAAACAACATATGAAAAACATCTAGTATGTGTCACACACTGGTTTACGTGATCTGTTTTCCTATTATGCCTCTGATTCCTCTTTTGTAATCATTCTTGCTGAAATCTCCTCTACCCCAAACCTGAGTTATGGATTTCCTCAGGCTTGTAGTTAGCCCTATTCTTTTCATTCTATTTTCTCTCCATGGGTTCTCTTATTTATTCACATGGGTTCAATTTCTGTCTATATGACGATGATTCCTAAATTTCTATCTCTCTAGTGTCTACCTTTCCTCTGAATACACAATCTTATTTCTCAACCCACATTATATCTATATTTGGATGACTTTCAGGTATCTCAAACTCAACAACCTCAAAGGTGAACGAATGCCCTTTTCTCAGTATTTTCTTACTCAGCATATTGTAGCACTGTCCATCTAATTGTTTCTGACAAAAGCATTCTTACCACTTCTCTTACCTGCATATCCACAAACCACTAAATCTGGTGAATTCCAACTTCTAATTAACTTTTAGCTCTTATTTTCTGTCCATCTCCACGGGCACATCTCTAGTTCAATGCAATGTCACCTTTCTCTGGCACTCTGCAATTGTCCTCTAAATGCTTCACACACCAAAAAAAAAACCCCACACTTTTACCTCCTTCTGATTCATTATTCATACAGTCGCCAGAATGATCTTTCAAATACAACCCTAATGTTATTCTTTTGATTAAAACTGTTTTTCTGTTGTTCTTACAATAAAGTTCACAAACTCTTACAATGGTCCAAAAATTTTATGTAATGATACCTATTCACATCCTCAGCAATTATGTTATTTCTCTTTTATGTTTTATGCTTCAACCATGGTGTCTTTCTCCCACCCCCTTACTTGTTTAAATTAATGAAGCTCTTCCTATGTGGTATCTCCAGGGGGTAGAAGATAGCATAAAGCAATGCTATATAGGTGACTTTTAAGAAATTTAGTGATGATTCTAGTGTACATTTTTTATAAAAAAAAAAAAAAAACAACAAATGGCATGCATTTAATTTGTAAAATTACTTATTTACAGAGATGACAAATTGAGTTATGACTAAATCTAATAAAGTGTGACCTTTGTTTTTTCATGAGTTCATTTGTAAGTTCCACTAATAGATATATAATTCTGTCAATTTTATCCACAGTTGCATTTCATTATTAAAATGGAGTGCTCCTTCTACCTTATCCTAATACAATTTGATTTGTGATCACTAGTAGGGTTTGCATTTTCTAGAATTCCTTATCAGCACAGTCTTTCTTCAAACTGTGGTTTAGTGTGACTTTCATACTTTTTTCCTCCTCGAGCTATTCTTTTTCATTTTGATGTGTTACCAGTGCTCTAGGTGAGCATTAACTTGCAGTTTTTCTGCCAGCTCGGAGTATAATAGCTACCTGGAGGCTTAAGTTGGGGAGAAGAATATGAGGAAAAAACTTGTAGACAGACTAGAAAATATTTTCCCCTCCAAATTGAATCTTATTTCCACATATCTGTGGATTGACTATTCTTCTGCTACTCATGGCTTTTAGTGCTTGAAGTAAAACAGATATACTGAGCCAGTTGACACATTCTTGTAAGTTAAGGGTAATGAAGTAAACACTCAAAGGAAGAGCGACTACCGTTCTGTCTCTGTCCTATTACAAAATTTAATCTCTATGAGAAGTTAATCAACTTAAGAAAAGTTTGGGTTGCATAATGAAGTGGCTACATGACTAGGGAGTTCAGTTTTCTCATATATATTAAGGTAATATTAATATTCATTTCATGGTACTGTGATAATAGTAAAATGGAATAAAAAGTACAGTGCTTGGCACACAGCATATACTCAATAGATTAGCTCTCTTCTTCCCATCTCTCAACTTTATCATCAAGAAATGTCTTTTCCAAAGCTCTTCTTTGCCCAAAACTTGGAGAGTGTTGGGTTTTGTTTATTGGGGTCCTCATTTCTTTCAATAGCTCAATAATAGTTTGTTGGGATTTTCTTTGTTCATTCATTACATGAAAATTGTTCTTTAAGACCTATCTTGGCATTGAAGTGTATCCATAGTATGTGCCTGGGGTTAATGTGGAGCTAAAAAAGCACTACATGTCACATAGCAAAACTGCCTAAAGTCATGATTAGACATCTTTCCCCAAGTCACACTTGACAAAACGGTGGCTCTTTAACAATACTTCTGAAATTTGTGCCTCTTGCATCTAAGTTCTTCCCTATTTGTTACTGCTTGTCTCCCTCTTTTCCCCTTTTTCTTTTGCTATACAATAAATATTCGTGTGACACAAAATTTATGTTAAAATCCTAACCTGCAATGTGATGGTATTAGGAAGTAAGGCATAGGGAGATAATCAAGTCATGAGCATGGAGACTTCATGAATAGGATTTGTGTTCTTATTTATATACAAGAGAGCTTACTTTTCTCCCTTTCTGCGCTCTACCATGTGAGGGGAGGATACAGTATAAAGATGACGTAGACTTAAGAGGACATTATTTTTGTTACCTTTCTCAACTCATAGGACACTGACAACCAAAATTACCCACCCCAAGTAGGAAGAGGGTCCTCACCAGAACCTGACCCATTCTGATACTGTGATCTTGGACTTCCAGCCTCTAAAACTATGAAGAATTAATTGCTGTTTACAAGCCATCCAGTCTATGGTACTTTGTGATAGCAGCCCAAATTGACTAAAGTGCTTTCCTCTCTCCTCTCTGTCAATAAATCTTTTCCTGCCTTTAGGACCTTTTCTTTCCTCTTGTGTGCATTTTTAATTTTTTGAATAAATAAATTTAAAACTCAGCTGTTTCCCCAGTCCTTCTCTTCACTTGCACATCCCTTATCTGAACTAAGAAAGAGCCATGTGGTCCTTAAAAAAGAATCTTGTTTAGCAGAGAAAGAGAGGAAGCCTGAGAAGACGTCTATCTTTCTATCATAGTATTTGTTTTACCAGGTCCCGAAAGCCCCTACCGGCTAATATAATAATCTAGGTTATAGGTCTCAATGTGCACTTCAAAACGTAATCCCTGATTGCCCCTTCTCACATGTAAATGCATTCTTTTTTTTTTTTTTTTTTTTGAGGCAATCTTACTCTGTTGCCCAGGCTGGAGTGTAGCGACACAATCTCTGCTCACTGCAACCTCCATTTCCCAGGCTCAAGTGATTCTTGTGCCTTCAGTCTCCCAAGTAGCTAGGATAACAGGTATGCACCACTATACCAGCTAATTTTGTATTTTCAGTAGAATCTGGGTTTCACCATGGTGGCCAGGCTGGTCTTGAACTCCTGACCTCAGGTGATCCACCTGTCTCGGTCTCCCAAACTGTTGGGATTACAGGCCTGAGCCACCACACCCAGCCATATAAATGCATTCTTTATATTCACTGGTGCCTGCCTTTTCCTGCAAGCATAAAGCCTTTGCATCATATATCATGTAATTACTCTGTCCTTTTAAAGATATCATCTTCCCCATTTACTTTCAAAACTGTCTTAATAGTCATTTTCTTTACTAAGCATTGTCAGTGAATTTTATCTGCCTTTTTATTTCTGCTTCTGTGCAGCAGGACATTTGAACTTCATTTTATGCAGTCAATAGATTGCTAATGCTATGTGCTCTACTGAGTATAGTCAGATTCTATTTTTAAAAGCACGAAGACATTTGTTAAATAAAATTTCACTCAATATTTTTGCTAATGCATATTATAAGTATTAACTGCCTCTGTCTAATTGATCTTTTGTGTAGGTCTCATTTTTATATCATACATCTAAGTTGGTTTTATCTGACTATAATATTTATGCTCTAATTTCATTTGAGAGACACTTCTTTGAAGACATAGACTTAGGAAAGCATTATTTTTATTACCTTTCTGAACAACTTGTAGAATACTAACAAAAATTACCCCCAGGGCAGCTTACTGTCTACTTAACATGGCCTTGCTGTTCCCTTTCCTTCAGTAGCATAACCTTACCAATTCCGGGAGACTTTTGCTAAGGGAAACTTTCAGAAAGACTGGTCAGCTCTTAAAAAGAGAGCACCCTCCTGGGTTAAGCTCTAAAATTCCCCAAAGCCTTGGTCTAAAAATCCTCACCCTGCTGTTTTCAACAAGTCTAAACTGTGATTTATGACCCTTACATGATTCTAATCAATCCCACACATTGAAAAATCCAGCTTAAACCAAACTTCAAATTCTCAATAAATTCTGACCTTGCCTTTTTCCCTCTGAGGTGCTAAGAAAACTTTGTCATGTTGGTGGTGTTCTTTACCATGGTGAGTGAAAAACTCAAAATTCTCTTGACAGATTGTGTTGGTGAAATTTGAGAGCCAGTATTGTAAGCACTTTACACATAGCTAATACTACATACATTAAGTTAACAAACAAAATCGCTCAGTATTTCCTAGACAATAAACCTTTATAAGTCTGGTAATTCTAACATATTAACATATTTGGACTCTGAAAGTTGGAAATTGGAACACAGACATCATGGTTTAAGCTGACACAGACCTATTTAATGTTAGTGTTTAAATGCTAAATAACAGTGACTATTAAGTGACAGAACGGCTTGTATTTCACTTTGTGATTAGGGTGTACTTTGATACTTGTTTTATGAAAGGCTTTATAAGTTACAGTCAGAGGTTAACAGTAATCACATTTTTTTTTCTTCTCTGGCTTTAATAAATGCCTTTAGGGCATTTCATTCTGTTAAATCAAGCAGCCGACAAAAATGTAATTCTCTGCTAACCTATAAAGTACGTGAAAACTTACTTCATAAAATATGTATGAAGAACACAGTGTTACAATGATGTTACTTCCTGTCTGGGTTATTCTGTCAAAGGAATTGGTGCATTAAGGTCTCTAGTCCTTGATTTCTTTTGACTGGAGTTCCTCTTAGTTCGTTTTATATCAGTTACTTCAGTGAATTTTCTATTAGCATAAATTTTAAATATATACAATAGTTATTTAGACCCAATTGTCATGGCTTTAAATGAGCATTATTAGAAGCTATTATATGTAACATTTTTCTGTAGAAAGGTAGTATTTAAAATATTAATCTATGCATATGGAAACATCAAATTTGTGTGTATATAAACAAAATGTCATTGTTTTGAACTAATACTATCATGGTAAATGTGAATTCATATGGAATAATTTCTTATATATACATTCTTTGTTAAGACCACATTCTTTGAGGAAAATTTGTGCTATACATTCTCCATAATGTATCCTTACTTTTTGGTGAGAAAACATGAAGCCCTAGCTTCTGTTTTTTCACTACTCATAATGTCTCCGAAGCAGACAGTTATACTATTAGATGGTGTCTTTAGAATTGTAAATGTGCTAACTCATTTGAAAACATAGCAAAACTTAATTGATATGGGTGTCACTAATTTAGAATATGTGAAAAACAAGATAGGAACATGGATAATAGTTTGACAAATTCTTCCTTCATAATAGATATGTATAATTTTAAAATACTTTCTTAAAAGTAAACAAAATTTTAAATTTGCTCTGAAAGAGTAAAAGCAAGAGTAATAGCTGGATCAAAAGAAAGATAATCTTCCAGTCTGTATAGTAAAGAAGAACCTTACCCAAAGAAAGGTCTGCCTTTCTCACATAGCTCCTGAGAGATGATCTCTAGGTCCTTGGAATGTCCTGCCTGCAACCATGGATTTGTAGTAACTGATAACTACTTAAGCTTTCTTGCCATCAAATTCTCCAAAAGCCGGACTATTTGTTTGTGGACAATCCCTGATCTCACACCTATTGTATAATCCACCTCTGTATTCACCTATTCACCTCCTTGCTTTTTCCGTAATTGTATGTATTCACATAATTAAAAGATAAACTCACAGTTGTCTGCCATTGAGATGAAAAGGAAAGATGTTTGCACATCAGAGCAATTGGGTCACAGTAATTTGGTGAAGAATGCACTATTTCTGAAATGTTTGCAGGCTTAAAGGATAATTTTTTTGTAAGTTATCTATCTAAAGACTGTTTTTTTGAGAAACAGGGAAGCCTGAGAAAAGGAAATGCCAGTAAGGGACAAATTTTTTAACAGGGATCCTTGGTAGATTTGTTGTATTTCAAGACCCAGGTTTTGAGGTATTAAACAGTCTATTTCATTATTATTTTTTGAGATTTCCTACAGGGACCTTGTATGAAGACGTGAGGGATCTTGCTATTGTAATAACTTACAAGATTTGTTTTGAACTTCTTTCCCAAGTACATTCAAGTGATGTAGCCAGGTACATGGTTTAGGAAATTGGAATTGAAATGGGCATGTGTGTGTACATACAATGCATATATGTGCACATGGTTAAAAAGACTTTGCAAGATTATAAATTAAAGCCTTGTTGTAGGGAGAAAAATCAATAAGAATTTTATTAGGAAAAACAGAAGCATTGGGAGAAATTTGCATGATGTACATGTTAGTCATTATTGGTTAATTATATTAAAAGTTATGTTTACCATAAAGAAAACAAAAATGTAGTTCGGAGTAGATTCTTAGATTATTATTCACTTATATTGGTATGAGTAAATGGAGAAAGACATATTGTTTTACTCAGCTGTGAATGAGAATTTTGAAAACTGTATGGATCATTTTAACTTCAGACAATGCAAATGGTACACATGGATGAAAATGTTAGCATATACTTACTCAAAATTTGGTTTTGGTTAACTTTGTAATGAAAGCTGCATGTACTGAGTAAATTAAAAATAATCATGGGATACTGAGAGGATTATCTAAGCAAATAGGAGACTGCTCTTTTCCGATAATGGAATGGAAAGATCAAGAATTATGAGTCAAAGAAAGCAGTTCCTTTTTTTCTGTGGTTTAGGTCAGGCTGACAATTTTTTTATTACTAAAAATGGTCAATGTTCCCAATCAGTTATAAGCATACCTTATCATAAAATGACTGTAATTCAGATTGAGTTATTTATTCCGTTTTCATGAGGGAGACGGGAAGATAAAGTGACATGAGTAAAACAGGCTGACACAGCAAATGGTAATGGAATAAATGCTAAAGCTAAAATGTTCTTTTTTGTAGATTCTTTTAAAAAGCTTAATTAAAGTCTTGATGTATAGAAATTAATAATTGAGCTGCTAGTATTTTCTCCTAAATTAGCTAGTTACCCTGCAATGTGGTTCTGGCATTAGCTATATGCGGTTAGCACAGACTCCACAGGTTGAGGGCACTGTCCTCCACAACTCATTTTTCTTCAGACACCTACCACAAGTACCAGGGGTCCGTAGACCACATGAAATTGTGACTAACTGGCTACAAATTAAGGGGTTTCTACTACTCCCTTAGATCTGATAATTTACTAAAATGACTCATGTGACTCAGGAAAGTGCTATACTTATAATCAGTTTTATTATAAAAAGATACAAATCAGGACCAGAAAAATGGAGACAGAAGATAAAGTCTTGGAGAATCCCAAATGAGAAGTTTATTTATTTATTTATTAATTTTATTGCATTTTAGGTTTGGGGGTACATGTGAAGAACATGCAAGATTGTTGCATAGGTACACACATGGCAGTGTGATTTGCTGTCTTCCTCCCCATCACCTAAATCTGGCATTTCTCCCCATGCTATCCCTCCCCAACTCCCCACCCCCCGCTGTCCCTCCCCTTTTTCCCCCCAGCAGACCCCAGTGTGAGATGCTCCCCTCCCTGTGTCCATGTGTTCTCATTGTTCAACACCCGCCTATGAGTGAGAATATGCGGTGTTTGATTTTCTGTTCTTGTGTCAGTTTGCTGAGAATGACGGTTTCCAGGTTCATCCATGTCCCTACAAAGGACGCGAACTCATCGTTTTTGATGGATGCATAATATTCCATGGTGTATATGTGCCACATTTTCCTGGTCCAGTCTATCATCGATGGGCATTTGGGTTGGTTCCAGGTCTTTGCTATTGTAACCTGTGCTGTAATGAACATTCGTGTGCATGTGTCCTTATAGTAGAATGATTTATAATCCTTTGGATATATACCCAGTAATGGGATTGCTGGGTCAAATGGAATTTGTATTTCTAGGTCCTTGAGGAATCGCCACACTGTCTTCCACAATGGTTGAACTAATTTATGTCCTTGCATGAAAGGACAAATGCCAGGCAAATTCTTTATGTAACATTCCCTAATGTTTTGTTTTCCAGATGTATTGGTTTTTACAAGAAATGGTGTGTTACTACAAAAAAAAACATTTTTCTATGTACACATATGGTACACATATCTTATTTTCGTTTTAAACCTTTTTTCCTCATATGGTGATCAACAAAACCAAGAACCCAAAGTAGAAATCTTGTCTCAAATAATTCTTATCTGAACTTTCCGTCCAGGTAGAATCCTTATTTTTTCCAGTTGTCAGTTTTTAATCACTTTTATTCCATATGATAGTTTGGCTATTTGTCTCTAACCAAATCTCATGGGGTAATGTAATCCCGAACATTGGAGTTGGGGCTTGGTGTTAAATGTTTGGGTCATGAGGACAGATACCTCATGGCTTGGAGCTAACTTTGTGATACTGAGTGAGTTCTCATGAGATCTGATCATTTAAAAGTGTCTCTTTCCCCACTCTAATTTTCTCCTGCTTTAGCCGTGTGTGATGTGCCTGCTTCGCCTTTGCCTTCCACCATGATTGTAAGCTTCCTGAAGCTTCCTTAGAAGCAGAGCAGATGCTAGCACTATGCTTCCTGAAAAGCCTGCAAAACTATGAGCCAGTTAAACCTTTTATTTTAATAAATTACCTAGTCTCAGTTATCTTTATAGCAGTACAAGAATAGCATAATACGGAAAACTGGTTCTGAGGAGTGGGGCAAAATGATACCTGAAGTAGGGAAATAACTTTGGAACTAGATAGCAGGCAGAGTTTGGAAGAGTTTGGAGGGCACTGAAGAAGACAGGAAGGTGGGGGAAACTTCGGAATTTCTTTGAGACTGGTTAAATTGTTACCAAAAATGCTGATACTGATGTGGACAAGGAAGCCCAGGCTTACAAGGTCTCAGATTGAAAAGTGAAATTTACTGGATACTGAATCAAAAGTGGCACATGTTATGCCTTACCAAAGAATTTGGCTGCATTCTGTTCATGCCCTGTGAGCATTCATTGTGCCAAATACTGCAGAAAGCAGAAGAGAAGAAAAATATTCACAAGGAGGTTGAAGAAAGGAAAATTAATATCATACATAAAAAATGGAAAATATTAGGTGCTGGATAAACGTGAAATTAATGGCCATAGGTTTCCAAATAATAACCTTTTGTTGTGTAACATTTTCCAATTCCATCCTAGTAATGTGGTCAATGTCAATAAAATTACCTTGGCCAGTTAGTTGTCCAGAGTGTAGTCTGGAGGGAGGAAAAGTGACATAGATAAGAGTGTCTGGCCATATACAACTTGCCTTATGTTAGTGTGTATATACGTCTATATATATATACACTCATGCCCTATATACATATGTTTGTATGTGCATATATATGTGTGTATGTGTATATATATATGTGTGTGTATATGTATAGTGACCTATGCAAAAATGTGTACATGTTATCTTCATTTTAGTAGGCATTGGATAATATTAATGTTATATTTCAATTAGAATATGCACAAAATATATATAGGTAATATATTAGGCTGTTGTCACATTGAAACTGGGTAATTTGTTTAAAAAAAAAAAAAAAACTTTAATTGGCACATGGTTCTGCAGGCATCTGCTTGGCTTGGCACCAGCATCTGCTTGGCTTCTGGTGAGGCCTCAGGAAGGTTAAGTCACGGAAGAAGAAAGAGGAGCCAATATCTCACATGGCAAGAACAGGAGCAAGAACGGGATTTGCTGTTGCCAGGGTTTCTCCATCTTCCAATCTCTAGGTCTGATTTATCCTTCGAACTTTAAAACTCTATAGTAAAGTGACTATGTCACGCTTTCACTTTTATCCAAATTCAATGTGTTCACTGTAAAGTCTCCAACAATCTTGCTGGAGTGATCCGTCTCCAGTAAAGAATATCCTCAGCTATTCCTTATCCTTAGCTCTATATTCAATCCACATCAAGACATGAGTATTTTACCTCTTCAGTATCTCTTCAGTTTTTGTTTATCTCCCTCTTTATAAGCACCATCTTGTTCCAAACTATACTTGTCAAGTGAGTGATGGTCTGTATGCCTTGTGCCTGCTAAGCATTGTGCCTATGTCTAGTTTTTCTACCCTCTACTTTATTATTTATTGTATAGTCTGTGTAATCATTTGTATACATAAACGGCTTAAACAGTTCTTTTTCTTCTAAATGCTCTTTATAGAAAGACCACAAACTCTAACATATTCTAGAAGATTCATATATATATTTGGTCCCATAAATACAGTATTCCTCTTATGCATGGTAATGTATCTAGACTCTCACTAGATCCCTGAAACTACAGATAGTAGCAAACCCTCTATATACTGTTTTTCTATTCATATATACCTATGTTAAAGTTTAATTTATAAATTAGACAAAATAAGAGGTTAATAACAATGAAACAGAACAAAAGTTATGTGAATTGGATGTGTATGTGTGACTTTCTCTTTCAAATGTTCTTTTCTATGTTCTCATGGCACTTTGTCATTGCACATTATCTGTGTGATGTGTGTTGGCTTTTTCTCTGATACTAGACACAAGACTTGCTGAGGACAGGGATTCTCTAATTGACTCATCATTTTATCTGTAGTTATAGATAAATGTTTGTTGTAAGTAGAAACAAAATACCCCTTTTCCTTTCTAATCCAGAGTTTACTTGTCTTGTTCCATCGCAGATTCTTTTCCGATGATTCAGTATACACAAGATTTTTGGGCAACTGTTTTTCCTTACCTCTTACCCTTTCATGGGATTTTTATGAAGCACACTATTTAAACAGAGGTTGGAGATCACAAAGCGTGTGTGTGTATATATATATATATGTGTTTTAAATTATGAATTATCTCATACTGATGCAGGATATTTTCCTGGTCCCTCTGTGGGACTCCCATCAGGGATGCTTCATTTACTCAGCCTACTCTGTAATGACATGTGGGAGAGAGTATGCAGGTCAACAAGCATGGGAACCCGAGCAAGCGAGTTAGTTGCCAGCCAGCGGCCTGGCAAGAGCAAATTCCATTCACTAGGGTCCGCCAGACTCCACCCCTTGCAGGAGGTAGCCCACAAGCGGATGAGTGTAGGAACCAGCCAGCCACCTCAGCGTCTGCAGGAGCAAACTCGGTGCAGGCCTGGAAGCTGTTACAATGTTCTCTTAGCTCCACCATCTGCAGAGAGCAGTGCGTTATCAGCTCAGTGGGCCCTTTGCCTCATTGCATGGGGTGACTGCCCTCTGCCAGTGAAGGGAAAGGGCCAGTGTGACAGCCTTTTTCAATACCCACACATGGCACATCCTAAATTCTTGTCTGGTGTGCAAGAGGAATGAGTTCAAACAGATGAAGGATGGTGAATGTGAAGAATTTTATTGAGTGACAAAAGCAGTGGCTCTCAGTGGAGAGGGGGGCTGGAAAGGGGATAGGAAGGAAAGATCACTGTCCCCTAAAGTCAAGTCACCTCTCTGCCCTTCTTTTCTGAAGTCAAGTTGCCTTATCCAGCTGCCATCTCAAAGTTACCTCTCCTGGATGTCCAGCAGCTTCTTCCAGATATCCAGTTGTTTATTCCCAATGTCTACCTGCTACTTCTTTCTGCTGGCTGAGTCTGGGGCCTTTGTAGGTACAGGATGGTGGGGGAGGACAGGCTGTACATAGTTTTGGAAAAGGTAACATTTGATTGGTAAAAAGACACTATCCATAAAGAACCAATTGAGAGAATGGGCACACAGGGATGGAAGTTCTCACTCTGGGCTAGGCTTTTTGACTCAGAGGTGGGGGACTTGCCCCTGTTTTCCTAGAGTTTCTCTGCCTCCTGTTACTATCAAGTCGTGAATTTTGTGTGACGCAATGCAGCCATCTAGCATTCACGCCACTTACAAAGGATCTCAAAGTCACCAATAAGCAATATTATACCGATAGCACGACATCTTCACACAGAATTGTGACCTTTTTAAATAAAACTCATATGATGGGTATCATTGCTCTGTTTCTCTCTTGCTCTGGCAGAGGAACCAAAACTGAAACTGACTTTGCCAAAATTGTAACTAGGAAATTATGATAGTGAGAGATGACATGGCTGACTCCGTCTTGTCTCTGGCCTTACAGGCTGACTGTCTTTTTCTGATACCTGTGCGTGGACCAAACTAGCTTTGGGAGAAATTTAATTTATAGTTTAAATGATAATAGCCCTTCCCCCCAATTCAACTCTTCTTTTAAAATTAATGAAAGTCTACCAAATTAGGACGAGAGGGTCTTGAATTCTAAATTACCAGACATTATTCCAAAGACCGTAAGATTTGCAACTTCTCCAATTATCCTTGAAGATAATAGTGCGATTATAGAACCTAAACTGTTCTTTTCAGGTTTTGCATTTCTGACAACTGGATGGCCTCACTTAGACCTGCCAACCAGTCCTGTCCCCCAGTTCCCCACCAGAAACAGACTCAATATAGGAAGACAGTTTTCATTCCCTATGATTTAATCTCCAACCCAGTCAACCAGCATGTACCCTACCCTGCCCCCCCACCCACCAAATTATCTTTGAAAAACCCCTAACCTCCGAGCCTTCAAGCCAATAAACAGAAGATGGAGGTACATCTGAGTGTATCAATGTGTGAGTAGTGTGGATACTTGTGAGTACTTAAGAAAATAACGTAGAGGTAGAGGCTGTAGGTGGCATTCGCTACTCCAGTTATGGTCCAAAGAAGAACAGATAGCTGTTTTTGTGGAGTGAACTAAGAGGAGATAGACAGGCACCCTGTTCCCAAGAATCTTTCAAAAATATGTATAAAGAGGAATCTTAAACCTTACAGTTAGTGATTTATTTAGTTAGCCAAATACTGAAAATGCCTTTGGGAGAGACAATTACATATTTATTCTCCTAATGTATATGTGTTCATAATTTTCCCCACTTACAGGAGGAATTTCGTAAGAAAATCTTGGATAGAGACAGGAGGGGAGGGGTGAAGAAGGGGAAGGAGGAAGGGTTAGAGAGGGAAGGGAATAAGAGGGTAGGCAAGGGGAAGAGAGGAGAAAGAAGGGAATGAAAAATAATGTTGAAAAGGCATACACAGGCAAATGGAGAACCCTGAGAAAGTATACCTAAATTTGCCAAGAACAGTTTCTGTCTCAAGGTCGTTTTCTCCTCTCCATATCCATGGTTTGTGTAGTCAAGGGGATGGGGTTAAAATGCTTACAATAAAGTATAGCAAGGCTCTCCGAATGTAGGTGCCCCTAGAGGGCTGTACCTTAGCACAGTTGAATGCCACTCATGCACACAGTTAACACACTCAGTATCACAGTGAATAAAATAAACTAGATGTCTGTAAGCAAAAATATAGCCAATTCACAAAGAAAAGGAGGGAAGGAAGAGGGAACAAAGAAAAAGAGGGAAAGAAGGGAAAGAGAGAGCATTAAAGTTGGCATTAAAGTTGGTTTGTGAGTACTTGAAATAATTCAGCTTTTTAGCTTAAGGTATTCCACCCCCTCATTGCTTTTCAGGACCAGAAGACAGATCCAGGAGCAATTCAATCCAATCAGAAGGGAAAAGAGAGATTTTCTCTGGCAATTGCTATGCAAATGTGTGTGTCAGAAAATAGAAAAGGTGACACTAAGCCACATTTGGTTGTTGACAACACAATTCCTCTTTACTTTCTGTGTTCCATGTATTTTAAAAGAAACCTTAACCTAACAGAGGTCCTAGGTAGTCCTGCCAAGGTCAGTGCCAGCCTTCCTCATCCCCTTCAGAAGTGCAAACTCAGCCAGGTAAAACTGCCTGGGGCCACCTCCCCCCTCAACATTATATTCAGTTGTCATATTCATGTTTTCAGTAATAGGACTTGCTGGCGTGTGACTTTTTAAAACTCTCAGTATTGTGGGCTTACAAAACAGTTCAATGGGTAATAGTGTCCGACAGTGGTAATTAATCTTAGTGGGGAAAACTGTTTCTGAATTGGAGTATCGCTTAAAGATATTTCAATTTAGTGTCTGCTCATTAAAAGTTGTACTTGGGCTTCTACTCCTTACCTATAGTTTTCAAAATAATCATGTTAGAAAGGCCTGAGCAATTAGATTTGCAGTGTTATGAACTCATACACTGACCCCCACCTAAACTTTTTCTCAGCCCAGTGTGTGGGAACAAGGAGTAGTGAGGGGAGGGGTAGGAAGACGTGGAAAAGCAGAGAACTCAGAACGTTAAAGGAGGGAATCTTGGATGGAGACTGGCATCTCTGGAGCAAAACTCTCACTTTACTGAAGACAAGAAGCCCAGAGAGGTTAGAAAATTATCAAAAATATTTCAGCTAATTATTTGCAGACAGAAATCCAAGGTCATATATTTTAGTCCTACTCAGCCCCGGGGCAAACATGTTATTTCAGTCCTGGTTTCCTCCTGCAAAACTAGTCTCTCAGAAGCAAGCAAAAGAATGTTTGCACACTCATGGATAAAATGGAATATTGCAGGCACAACAGAGCAACTGAATTTCTATAAACACTAAAAACAGAGTAAGGCCAACATAACTAAATGAAAAAAAACACACCTCAGTGCCTACTATGAGCCAGGCAAAGTTGTTGGGATACAGCTCATAGTCAAGCAGGAGCTACAGATGTAGATGTGAAAATATTGAAAAATACAGAATACTGCAAGATGAAAAATAGTTTGGAGACTTTGCCTATGGAAGAATAGCCACTAGAAGTAGGTATCGAAGGTTCTCATAAATTTCAGTAAGAAACAATACACTTTTTATTCAATGTACAACCAGTTTGGTGGGTTTTTATAGAGTTCTAACCATTCTGATATTTTCAGTATTACAACTAAAAGAGTAGCTACTTTAATACCCATTTCGTCTCATCTTTCTAGAAAATGGTTATGTAATCTCAATTGCAGTGATGTTGTGACCTATTTAGTGGAAACTACATGCATAAGTGATTTCCCTGAGCCTTTTTTCACTTCAACCTTGCTTGGACATTTAGCAAAACATATTTACAGAATATACTGTATAGCTCTTTGGTTTATCAAGTAAATACATTTTCTATTCTACAAATACGTTTATAATATGAGCAAAAAAATGATTGATTCAGCCACCTCTTTCTGCTTCTTTTAGTTATCCTGTGAAATTTTTCTTAGTGCAAAATTTCTGGTGACCAAGGCTTCAAGTGTTTCTGGTTAAATAAATGTAAAAGGAAGAAAAATTTACAGATCTCTGTAGCTGACAATCCTGTTGGAGTGGAATCAGTCCTGGGATTTGAGCCCGAAATTTCTTTACAATAAAGCCAGGATATATAAGCAGTTCAACTGAACAGTGAGCAGAAATAAAAAAAAATGCTAGTGTGGGAGCTTTTTTTTTTTAATCAAGTGCAGGTGATTTCAGTCTATGCTTTTAGCTAGCATTTAGTTTACACAAGCAAAAAAAATCCTGTATATGCGGAGTCTACTTTGATGGATACAGGTATTGCAGAGCCTGCATCTGATAAAATGCAACTCTTGAGTAAACGAGAATAATTTGGTAAAACTTAAAAAATGGTTAAAAAATGGTATATTTCTATAGCTGTATTTACATCTAAACAATCTCATTATTGGAGCCTTTTAAACAGTGAGTCATAGTTTCCATATAGAGTAGTCCACAGAGAAAAACTGGCATTTGGGATTAATGAGAAATTATTTTTAATTTCAAAAAAATTTTTTAAAAATGTTAGTTCATAAGTAGTTTGTTCTGTAGCTGTGCTAAAAGTAAATAAAGAAATATCCTGTAAGCATTTTTTAAGTTTATGTAACTATTTTCATTATGATATCACATTTATCTCTAACTTTTAGGTAATTGGTTTTTAAATTGAGAATGTGACACACATATACATAGGTATGATTTCAAATCCAGTTACATAAAACATGACAACTTAACTAACGGGTTATTTTTCGTAGACGGGTGAGTCTCACACTTTAATGTGTATATGAATTCTCTATGGATCATACCAATATGCGGATTCAGATTCAGTAGGTCTAGGGACAGCCTGAGCTTCTGCATTTCTACAAGCTGTCAAGTGACGCTGTTCCTGCTAGCTGTTAGACATTGAGAGAAATCTTAGCTAACAAGAGGTCAAGGCTCTGGCTTTGATATGCTCACTCCGCAATGTCAAAATCAGAGTCTCTGTGATTCTTTTGCCCTTTCCAAGTGGCTATAAGATGTTTACTCCAGCTCCAGCCATCTATATACATTTATGGCAGGAAGAGAGGAGAAAGGGTAAGGTCAGTGCCATGCAATCTATTTCTAAATGACTTTTTTTCGTTTTCTTTCTCTTTCTTTCTCTTTCT
>PVKV010023923.1:0-32410 GCA_004027835.1 Alouatta palliata
CATGGACACAGGGAGGGGAGCATCTCACACTGGGGTCTGTTGGGGGGAAAAAGGGGAGGGACAGCAGGGGGTGGGGAGTTGGGGAGGGATAGCATGGGGAGAAATACCAGATATAGGTGATGGGGAGGAAGGCAGCAAATCACACTGCCATGTGTGTTCCTATGTAACAATCTTGCACGTTCTTCACATGTACCCCCAAGCCTAAAATGCAATAAAAAGTATATAAAAAAAAAAAAAAAAAAAAAAAGATGCAATTCCCTAACCCATCACAGGCCCACCCTTCAGAGGGGCAGTATGTGGGCAGAAGTTGGCCGTCTTCTACCATGGCTGGTTTCCCTCTCACTACAGCACAGTGTGGCAGCCCAAACAGCTGCCATGACTTGGGAAATGGGGATGAGCTGGGGCAGGAGTGGGTGGTAGGGAGGTAAAGAGGTAGCCTGTCAGAGTCCTAGACCTTCCCCACCATGTCCTGATGCAGCTGGTCACCCCTATCCCAACACCCACCAAACTCGTTTCCCCTGCTTTGTCTCAGGTCCATTGCCATTGCCTGGGCTTCAGCTCCCTTCAGATCCCTAGTTTTAGGCACTTCGACTGCTGTGATGGCCACATGACTGATCTCTCTGCCTTTATCCTTTCTTCTTTCCTGCCCAGATATCCAGAATAATTTTCCCTGAATAGAGTTTACACAATGCCTTGCTTAAAAAAAATACATTGCTTTAAAATCATGCATTCGTTCATTCACAACGATTAGTACCTATTAACGCATCATTCCACCCTTATCTACTTTCATGCCTATCACTCTCTGTCCTCTCTACTGTTTTCTTTTCAATAGTGCTTATCAGTCCCTATCTGACATTACTGTACATATTTATTTGCTCATTGTCTTTCTCCCAGGCTAGAATACAAGCTCCATGGGGCAAGGATCTTTTCAGTTTACTGTTATATGTCCATTTGTATGAATATTTGTTTTCATTTCTTTTAGAGAGATACCTAAGAATTACTGAATTGTATGATAAATTAATGGCTAAACTTTTAAGAAACTGCCAAACTATGGCTGCATCATTTTACATTCCAAGTGATGTATTAGCATTCCAATTTCTCCACATCCTTACCAACTTTTGCTTTCCCTTTGTACTTTATTCTATTTTAGCCATCATACAAAGCATAAAGCTGTTTGTCTTTTTGTTGTTAAATTGTAAGAGTTCCTTATACGTTCTGGGTACTAGAACCTTATTTGTTATCAGACATGTGATTTGTAAATGTTTCTTTCTATTCTTTAGGTGTTTTTTTTTTTTTTTTCTGTTGTTTTGTTTTTTACTTTCCTGAGAGTGTCCTTTGATAAATAACATCTTCTAATTTGGATAAAATCTAACACCTACTTTTTTTCTTTTGTGGTTTGTGCTTTTGGTATCATTTCTAGAAAACTATTGCTAAATCTAAGGTCAGGAAGATTTACTCCGATATTTTTTTCTAAGAGTTTTATGGTTTCATAGGTGATTTTTTGAAGTTGTGAAGTAGGGAACCAACTTCATACTTCTGCATGTACATACCTGGTTGCCCCAGCACCATTTGTTAATGAGACTATATTTTCCCTATTGAATGGCTTTCTCATCTTTGTCAAAAACCAATTAACCATAAATATGTGGGTTTATTTCTGGGCTCCCAATTCTATTACAGTGATCTATAGGTCTATTTTTATGCCAGGACCACACTGTACTGATTATTGTAGATTTGTAGTAGGTTTTGAAATCAGAATCTATGAGCCCTCCAAGTTTTTCTTTTTCCTTTTCAAGATTGTTCTGGCTTTTTGAAGTCATTTGCAATTCCACATGAACTTTAGGATGAGCTTTTCCATTTATGCAAAAAAAGGTCACTGGGATTTTTATTGGGATTGTATTGAATCTGTAGATCACTTTGGATAATATTGCCATCTGAATAATAATAAGCTGTCGATTTCATGAACGTGGGATTTTTTTCATGTATTTAGGTTTCATTAATTTTTTCAGCAGTTTTATAGCTTTCATTTCACTTTTCAAGTATTGCACTTTCTTAGTTAAATGCACTCCTAAGTGTTTTATTCTTTTGATTCTCCTTGTGAATGGATTTTTTTTCTTAATTTTCTCTTAGTATCATTTATTTTTAGTGTATGGAAATACAATTGACTTTTATGTGTTGATCTTGTATCCTGTATTGTTGCTGAATTAATGTGTTAGCTGTAATAGGGTTTTTCATAAATTCTTTAGGATTTTCTATACAATTAAAATTGTTACACCTTTTTGATTAATTGGCCCTTTTACAATTATGAAATTTTAAATATCTGGTAATGCTCTTTTTCTTAAAGACTACTTTGTTCAATTGTTAATATCCCAGATTTCCTTTGGTTGGTGTTTGTGTGGAGTATTTTTTTTCCGCATCTTATTTTCAATCTGGCTATGTCTTTATATTTGAAGTGTATTCCTTATAGACAGTACATATTTGTAACTTACATTATTATTCAAAAAATTCAAAAATTTGTATCCAACAAATCCTCCTTTTAGTTTGAGTATTTATTCCATTTACATTTAATATAATTATTCACATGCTAGGTTTAGGTTTACCATCTTCTTTTGTTTTCTACTTTCCCCTCTGCTTTTTGTCATGGTTTCTTGGGGGATAATCAAGTACTTTTTAATATTTTATTTTATCTCATCTATTGATATTTTTTCTATAACTCTTTGTATTTTTTATTGACTGCTCTAGTGATGGCAATTTTTAGCTGTAATTTATTACAGTTCAAGTTGAAATAATATTAAACTACCTTTCATATAAGAACATCACATTATATAGGATATGTAGAATCCCTTTCTGCTATTGTTGTCATATTTTTACTTCTAATTATTCTATAATATTAATATTTTTGCTTTTAATAATCAATTTGCTTTTAAATAAAGAAAACATATTTCATATTTGTTCACAAATAATTTACCATATCAGTGATTCATTCTTCTTTTGGATCTGTTTTTTGGTATGAGTTCCCAACTGATATCCTTTTCTTTTAGCCTGAAATACTTCCTCCGGCATTTGCTTCAAGGTGAAAGAATTCTCTCAGCTTCTTTTTACTGAGAATTCTACCATGAATTTTTAGTTTACCTTCATTTTTGCAAAATATTCTCACTGGTATTCTAGGTTGGTTGATTTTCACTTTCAGCACTCTAAAAATGTCATTCATTTTTTGCTGTTGTTTTCTCTCATCTATTGTTTCTGATGAGAATGTGGCTGTTATTCTTATTCTTGCCTTTGATCCCCCTATGTGCAATGGACTATGTTCTTTTGAATCCTCTTGATACTTTTTACATGATTTCTCTGTCTTTCTGTCTGCATCGATTTGGCCCAATGTCAGCTTTTTGTAGCCCATACACGTAATTTTGAATATGTAAATTACATCTTCCTCAGCTTGGAAAAATAAAAGTTGGGGGATTGCTTTTTCCTCCTTGTTGCTTTTGTGTAACTTACAAGAGGAGAAGGGGGAAAAGACTGACTTAGACAACCATTTATTATTAACTATACCTAGTTGAAGGCATCTGAAAATATTATTTATAATTCCTTTATTTGCTTTTCATAGTGATACTTTGTTTTAGGGTGGGGTAAGTCATTTACTTGACTTGTGCCTCAGTCTTCTCATTGTCATTAGAATGATCATCCCGTAGATAAGGTTTAGTGGAGCTGAGTGTCTGAAATATTTAAAGTGATTTTGGCTATGTGAATAAAAATTTTATACAGATTTTTAAAAGTTAATGCAATTTTAGTCTGCCTGTAGATGGAGTTACTTATTCTATATTCTAGCCTAAAAAAACGCAAATAGGAAAAAATGTGAATGACCCATATGGGATAACTGAATCCCTATGATTGCCATTTCTTCAGGCCTCAGGCAGAGAGGTGTTGTACATTCTTTCGTGGGTTAGTTCTTAGTCCCTTGTCCACACATGCTCACCATAAAGGTAAAACATGAATATAATAGATAGCTACTATATTTAAAATTGGGCTTTTACTGAATAGACCTTTCATGGCAATTTATCACTTGTAAAAATATATAAATAAATAAAACTTTACAATGCTGTTTTCGTAAAATATTTTCCACTGTATGGATTTTCTGTCATATCTGTGATTGCTGACCATAAGGAAGGAGAAATATTGTGTGCATCATGGAGAAGTTTTATCTTTAAATACCAAAATGAATGTATTTATAAAGACTGAATGAGGCATTCAGAGTTACAGTACACATACATATAGTCAGAGTAGTTGATAAAGAATTATTAATTAAGAAAATATTCTTTTGCTTTTTGTACAGAATGGCTGTATTCCTTGTGGGTTGTCAGTCCTTCAAAGCTTTTAGTGTTGACACATTTTTGGTATTTTCTCACAAGACTTTCATATATGTATTAAAGATTTTTTATTAGATGTTTTTATACTGTATTATTGTGATACATTTTTGCTCCTTCTTCATTATATTCTTTTTCTTTATACTTTAAGTTCTGGGGTATATGTGAAGAACACGCAGGTTTGTTACATAGGTTTGTTACACGTTCCATGGTGGTTTGCTGTACCCATCTACCCGTCATCTACATTATTATTTCTCCTTATGCTATTCCTCCCCTAGCCCCCAACCCTGTGACAGGCCCCGGTGTGTGATGTTCCCCTCCCTGTGTCCATGTGTTCTCATTGTTCAACTCCCACTTATGAGTAAGAATATGCAGTGTTTGATTTTCTGTTCCTGTGTTAGTTTGCTGAGGATGATGGTTTCCAGCTTCATCCATGTCCCTGCAAAGGACATGAACTCATCCTTTTTTATAGCTGCATAGTACTCTATGGTATATATGTGCCACCTTTTCTTTATCCAGTCTATCATTGATGGGCGTTTGGGTTGGTTCTAAGTCTTTGCTATTGTGAACAGTGCTGCGATCAACATGTGTGCATGTGTCTTTATAGTAGAATCATTTATAGTCTTCTGGGTATATACCCAGTAATGGGATTGCTCGGTCAAATGGTATTTCTGGTTCTAGATCCTTGAGGAATGTCCACACTGTCTTCTACAACAGTTGAACTAATGTACATGCCCATCAACAGTGTAAAAGCGTTCCTATTTGTCCACATCCTCTCCAGCATCTGTTGTTTCCTGACTTTTTAATGATCATCATTCTAACTGGCATAAGATAGTACCTCGCTGTGGTTTTGATTTGCATTTCTCTAATGACCAGTGATGATGAGCTTTTTAAAATATGTTTGTTGGCCACATAAATGTTTCTTTTGAAAAGTGTCTGTTCATATCCTTCACCCACTTTTTGATGGGGTTGTTTTTTTCTTGTAAATTTGTTTAAGTCTTTGTAGATTCTGGGTATTAGTCCTTTGTCAGATGGATAGATTGCAAAAATGTTCTCCCATTCTGTAGGTTGCTTGTTCACTCTGATGATAGTTTCTTTTGCTGTGCAGAAGCTCTTTAGTTTAATTAGATCCCATTTGTCAATTTTGGCTTTTGTTCCCACTGCTTTTGGTGTTTTAGTCATGAAGTCTTTGCCCATGCCTATGTCCTGCATGGTATTGCCTAGGTTTTATTCTAGGGTGTTTATAGTTTTAGGTTTTATGTTTAAGTCTTTAATCCATCTTGAGTTAATTTTTGTATAAGGTGTAAGGAAGGAGCCCAGTTTCAGTTTTCTCCATATGGCTAGCCAGTTTTCCCACATAATTTATTAAATAGGGGATCATTTCCCCATTGCTTGTTTTTGTCAGCTTTGTCAAAGATCAGATGGTTATATATGTTTGGTGTTATTTCTGATGCCTCCGTTCTATTCCATTGGTCTACATATCTGTTTTGGTACCAGTATCATGCTGTTTTTATTACTATAGACTTGTAGAATAGTTTGAAGTCAGGTACTGTGATACCTCCAGCTTTGTTCTTTTTGCTTAGGATTGTCTTGGCTGTATGGGCTCTTTTCTGCTTGCATATGAAATTTAAAGTAGTTTTTTATAATTCTGTGAAGAAAGTCAATGGTAGCTTGATGGGGATAGCATTGAATCTATAAATTATTTTGGGCAGTATGGCCATTTTCATGGTATTGATTCTTCCTATTCATGAGCATGGAATGTTTTCCCATTTGTTTGTGTTCTCTCTTATTTCGTTGAGCAGAGGTTTGTAGTTCTCCTTGAAGAAGTCCTTCACATCCCTTGTAAGTTGTATTCCTAGGTATTTTATTCTCTTTGTAGCAATCGTGAATGGGCGTTCACTCATGATTTCGCTCTCTGTTTTCTTTTATTGGTGTATAGGAATGCTTGTATTTTTGCACATTGATTTTGTATCCTGAGACTTTTCTGAAGTTGCTTATCAGCTTAAGGAGATTTGGGGCTGACATGGAATTTTCTAAATGTACAATTATGTCATCTGCAAACAGAGACAATTTGACTTCCTCTGTTCCAATCTGAATGCCCTTTACTTCTTTCTCTTGCCTGATTTCCTAGGCCAGAACTTCCAATACTATGTTGAATAGGAGGGGTGAGAGAGGTCATCCTTGTCTTATGCCAATTTTCAAAGGAAATGCTTCTAGCTTTTGCCCATTTGGTATGATATTGGCAGTGGGTTTGTCATAAATAGCTCTTGTTATTTCGAGATAGTTTATTGAGAGTTTTTAGCATTAAGCGTTGTTGAATTTTACTGAAGGCCTTTTCTGCTTCTATTGAGATAATCATGTGGTTTCTGTCATTGATTCTGTTTATATGATGAATTATGTTTATTGATTTGCATATGTTGAACCAGCCTTGTATCCCAGGGATGAAACTGACTTTATCATGGTGGATAAGCTTTTTGATGGGCTACTGTGCCGGTATTTTATTGAGGCTTTTTGCATCAATGTTCATCAGGGATATTGGCCTGAAATGTTCTTTTTTTGTTATGTCTCTGCCAGGTTTTGGTATCAGGATGATGCTGGCCTCATAAAATGAGTTAGAGAAGATTTCTTCTTTTTCTATTGTTTAGAATAGTTTCAGAAGGAACGGTACCAGCTTCTCTTCGTACCTCTATGAATCCATCTGGTCCTGGGCTTTTTCGGTTGGTAAGCTATTAATTACTGCCTCAGTTTCAGAACTTGTTATTGGTCTAGTCACAAGATTTGACTTCTGTCTGGTTTAATCTTGGGAGGGTGTATGTGTCCAGGAATTTATCTATTTCTTCTAGATTTTCTAGTTTGTTTGTGTAGAGGTGTTTATAGCATTCTCTAATGATAGTTTGTATTTCTTTGGGATCAGTGATGATATCCCCTTTATCATTTTTATTGTGTTGATTTGATTCTTCTCTCTTTTCTTTTTTATTAGTCTGACTAGCGGTCTATTTATTTTGTTGAACTTTTCAAAAAACCACCTCCTGGATTCATTGATTTTTTTGAAGGGTTTTTTTTTTGTGTCTCTGTCTCCTTCAGTTCTGCTCTGATCTTAGTTATTTCTTGTCTTCTGCTAGCTGTTGAATTTGTTTGCTCTTGCTCCTCTAGTTATTTTAATTGTGATGTTAGAGTGTTGATGTTAGATCTTTCCTGCTCTCTCCTGTGGGAATTTAGTGCTATAAATTTCTCTCTAAACACTGCTTTAGCTGTGTCCCAGAGATTCTGGTACATTGTGTCTTTGTTTTCCCTTGGTTTCAAAGAACTTACTTATTTCTGTCTTAATTTTGTCATTTACCTAGTAGTCATTCAGGAGCAGGTTGCTCAGTTTCCATGTAGTTGTGCAATTTTGAGTGAGTTTCTCAATCCTGAGTTGTAATTTGAGAGACTGTTATGATTTTCATTCTTTTGCATTTGCTGAGGGGTGTTTTACTTCCAATTATGTGATCAATTTTAGAATAAGTGGGACATAGTGCTGAGAAGAATGCATATTCTGTTGATTTGGGGTGGAGAGTTCTGTAGATGTCTATTAGGTCTGCTTGTTCCAGAGCTGAGTTCAAGTCCTGAATATCCTTGGTAATTTTCTGTCTTGTTGATCTGTCTTAATACTGATAGTGAGCTGTTAAAGTCCCCCACTATTGTTGTTTGGGAGTCTAAGTCTCTTTGTATGTCTCTAAGAACTTGCTTTATGAATCTGGGTACTCCTCTATTGGATGCATATATATTTAGGATAGCTATCTCTTTTTGTTGCATTGATCCCTTTATTATTCTGAAATGGCCTTCTTTGTCTCTTCTGATCTTTGTTGGTTTAAAGTCTGTTTGGTCAGAGACTAGCATTGCAATCTATGCTTTTTTTTCTTTCCATTTGCTTGGTAAATATTTCTCTATCCCTTTATTTTGAGCCTATGTGTGTCTTTGCACATGAGATGGGTCTCCTGAATATAGCACACCAATGAGTCTTGACTCTTTATCCAATTTTTTGACCCTTTATGCAGTTTTTTAATTGGGGAATTTAGCCCATTTACATTTAAGGTTAATACTGTTATGTGTGAATTTGATCCTGTCATTATAATGCTAGCTGGTTAATTTGCCTGTTCATTGATGCAGTTTCTTCATAATGTTGATGGTCTTTACAATTTGGTGTTTTTGCAGTGGCTAGTACCAGTTTTTCCTTTCCATATTTAGTGCTTCCTTCAGGATTTCTTGTAATGCAGGCCTGGTGGTGACAAAATCTCTCAGCATTTGCTTGTTTGTAAAGAATTTTATTTCTTTCACTTATGAAGCTAGTTTGGCTGGATATGAAATTCTGGGTTGAAAATTCTTTTAAGAATGTTGAAGAATGGCCTCCACTCTCTTCTGGCTTGAAGGGTTTCTGCCGACAGATCCACGGTTAGTCTGATGGGCTTCCTGTTGTGGGTAACCCGACCTTTCTCTCTGGCTATCCTTAACATTTTTCCTTGGTGAATGTGACAATTATGTGTCTTGGGGTTGCTTTTCTCGAGGAGTATGTTTGTGCTGTTCTCTGTATTTCCTGAATTTGAATGTTGGCCTGTCTTGCTAGTTTGGGAAAGTTCTCCTGGATAATATCCTGAAGATTGTTTTCCAACTTGGTTCCATTCTCCCCATCACTTTCAGGTATACCAATCAAATGTAGGTTGAGTCTTTTCACATAGCCCCCTATTTCTCAGAGGCTTTGTTTGTTTCTTTTCATTCTTTTTCTCTAATATTATCTTTACACTTTATCTCATTAAGTTGATTTTCAGCCTCTGATAGCCTTTCTTCTACTTGATTGATTCAGCTATTGACAATGTGTATACTTCATGAAGTTCTTGTGCTGTGTTTTTTCAGCTCCATCAGGTCATTTATGTTCTTCTCTAAACTGTTTATTCTAGTTAGAAGTTCCTCTAACCTTTTTTCAAGGTTCTTAGCTTCCTTGAATTGAATTAGAACATGCCCCTTTAGTTCGGAGGAGTTTGTTATTATCTACCTTCTGGAGTCTACTTCTGTCAGTTCATCAAATTCATTCTCCATGTGGTTTTGTTCCCTTACTGTTGAAGAGTTGTGATCCTTTGAAGGAGAAAAGGCATTTTGGTTTTGTAATTTTCAGCCTTTTTGTACCGGTTTTTCCTCATCTTTGTGGATTTATCTACCTCTGGTCTCTCATGTTGCTGATCTTCAGGTGGAGTTTCTGTGTGGACATTATTTTTGTTAATGTTGATGCTATTCCTTTCTGCTTGTTAGTTTTCTTTCTATAGGCAGGCCCTTCTTCTTCAGGTCTACTGGAGTTTGCTGGAGGTCCACTCCAGACTCTGCTTGCCTGGGTATCGCCAGCAGAGGCTACAGAACAGCAAAGATTGCTGCCTGTTCCTTCCTCTGGAAGCTTTGTCCCAGAGGGGCACCTGCCAGATGCCAGTCAGAGCTCTCCTGTAGGAGGCGTCTGTCGACCTCTACTGAGAGGTGTCTCCCAGTCAAGAAGCATGGGGGGTCAGGTACCCATTTGAGGAGGCAGTCTATCTCTTAGCAGAGCTTGAGTGCTGTGCTGGGAGGTCCACTGCTCTCTTCAGAGCTGGTAGGCAGGAACATTTAAGTCTACTGAAGCTGTATTGACAGCTGGCCCCTCCCCCAGGTGCTCTGTCCCACAGAAATGGAAGTTTTATCTATAAGCCTTTGACTGGGGCTGCTGCCTTTCTTTCAGAAATGCACTGATCAGAGAGGAGGAATCTAGAAAGGTAGTCTAGCTACAGTGGCTTTGCCAAGTTGCGGTGGGCTCTGCCCAGTTCGAACTTCCTGGCAGTTTTGTTTACACTGTGAGGGGAAAACTGCCTACTCAAGCCTCAGTAATGGGGACTGCCCTACCCCAACAAGCTCAAGCATCCCAGGTTGACTTCAGACTGCTATTCTGGCAGCGAGAATTTCAAGCCAGTGGATCTTAGCTTGCTGGGCTCTGTGGGGGTGAGATCCACTGAGCTAAATCTCTTGGCTCCCTGGCTTCAGCCCCCTTCTCAGAGAAGTGAACAGTTCTGTCTCACTGGCATTCCAGGTACCACTGGGTATGAATAAAAACTCCTGCAGCTAGCTCAGTGTCTGCCCAAACAGCCACCTAGTTTTGTGCTTGAAACCCAGGGCCCTGGTGGCATAGGCACCCGAGGGAATCTCCTGGTCTGCAGGTTGCAAAGACCATGGGAAACGCATAGTATCTGGACCAAAGTGCACCATTTCTCACAGCACAGTCCCTCACAGCTTCCTTTGGCTAACGGAGGGAGTTCCCCTACCCCTTGTGCTTCCCAGATGATGCAACGCCCCACCCTGCTTTGGCACTCCCTCTGTGAGCTGCACCCATTGTCTAACCAGTCCCAATGAGATGAGTCAGGTACCTCAGTTGGGAATGCAGAAATCACCCAACTTCTGGGTTGATCTCACTGGGAGCTGCAGACCAGAGCTGTTCCTATTTGGCCATCTTGCCAGTCACCACAGTTTATATAAAAAATCAGTTCAATTTCCATATACTAGTTAGAAACCTTTTGAAATAAAAATTAAGAAAATAATTCCATTTCCATTAAGAAAAATATAATATTTAAAATACATGTAATCATGATGCTGGAAAAATTGTACATCAAAAACTATTTTTAAAATTGATGAAATTAAATTAATGGCAAGACATATTGCACTTATGGATTAAAAGACTTATGTTTGTTAAGATGTCCATAGTGCCAAAAGAGATTTATAGACTTAAAGTATTCCTAACAAAAACCCAGTGGCATTTTTCTACAGGAATAGAATTCGAAAATTTATATTGAATCACAAAGGACCCCAAATAGCCAAAACACTCTTCAGAAATAAGAGCAAAGCCTAGAGGCATCAGGCTTTCTATAATAATTAAAATAAATTGGTATTTGCATAAAGACAGACATATAAATCAATGTAACAGAATAGAGAGCCCAGAAACTTACCTTGTAAACTTATCTTGACAAGGATGCCAAGGATATACAACTGGGAAAGGACATTCTCTTCAACAAATGGTGTTGGATAACTGGATAGCCACATGCAAAAGAATGAAATTTAAACTTAAACTTTATATGTAAAACTCAAAATAGATTAAAGACTTAAACATAAGACCTGAAACTAAAACTTCTGGTAGAAAACATAAAGGAAAGCTTATGACACTGGTCTTGGCAATGACTTCTTAGAGATGACACCAAAAGCACAGGCAATGAAAGCAAAAACAGACATTTAGGACTAGATCAAACTAAAACGCCTCTGCATAGCAAAATAAACAACTGACAGAGTGAAAAGGCAAACTACAGAATGGGAGAAAATGTTTGCAAACCATATATCTGATAAACAGTTAATATTCAGAATATATAAGGAACTCCTTCAACTCAATAACAAAAGAACAAATTACCCAGTTAAAAAATGGGCAAGATCCCCAGGTGGCGGCGGCGGCAGTGCCCGGAAGGCCTTGGCTGCCTCCCGGCTGCTAAGGCGGGCCCCACTTGATTGGCAGCGGACAGGTCAGACCTAATGCTGGAGGACCGGCCTACCGGGCCTGGGCCCTCCTGCGGCAGTGGCGCCAGGGGATGCTCCTGCTGGGCCCGGCTTCTCACTTGTCAACTTAGGGCGGGGGCGGGCCCGCGCCCCTCGCTCCCGGGGCCATGGCGCTGAGGGAGCTCAAAGTGTGTCTGCTGCGGGATACAGGTGTAGGTAAATCGAGTATTGTGTGGCGGTTTGTGGAAGACAGTTTTGATCCAAACATCAACCCAACAATAGGGGCATCTTTTATGACCAAGACTGTCCAGTACCAAAATGAGCTACATAAACTCCTAATCTGGGATACAGCTGGACAAGAACCATTTCGTGCCTTAGCACCAATGTACTATCGAGGGCCGGCCACAGCTATAATCATGTATGATATCACAAAAGAAGAGACATTTTCAACGTTGAAGAATTGGGTGAAAGAGCTTCGACAGCATGGCCCACCTAATACTGCAGATGCCATTGCAGGAAATGTGTGATCTTATTGATGTAAGAGAAGTCATGGAGAGAAATGCAAAGGACTACGCCAACTGTGTTCATGCAATTTTTGCAGAGACCAGCGCAAAAAACGTGATAAACATAAATGAACTCTGTGTAGAAATTAGTCGAGGAATTCCATCCACTGACGCCAACCCGCCATCTGGCGGTAAGGGTTTCAAACTCCTAAGGCAGCCTTCAGAGCCAAAGCGGAGCTGCTGCTGACCGACCCTCAGCCTCTCAGACTTGATGATGAAGTAGGTGGTCCTGAAAGTTAACAGGAGGGCTGGGGTCCTGCCACCAGTTACCACCTAGCTGGTCTTGAGTCTCCTCGAGCAAAAAGGATTCATAGAAATTGACCAGTCTCTTCTCCAAAGACTGCAGCAATGATATTTCAGTCTGTGGACTTCTATTATGTAAAAAATCTCTAGTGTACAAAGGGACTGCATCATTGGATTTTGCCCTTGCTGAAAAGGAGCATATAATTGTATGGATGGTAAGATTAAATTGTTGAGTAGTTTTGTCATCAAGATTTTTTGTAACATTTGTAAAGGGAAAATTAGCACTTCTGTGGTTCTTAAGGAAAAAGAAGACCTTGTGGAGATTATAATTTCCTTGGTTTCTGTTACCACTGTTAGAGGGAGTTGTATCATTTAAAATATAGTAGGATAGTCTAAGTGGAGAGAGGACAATTATTATCTGAAGCTAAAGTGGGTTATTTACAGGACTGATGGAAATGACTTCATCTCTGCCATCTCTAAAGCACTTTTCATTGAATATGTTAGCCTAGGATACATACAGTGAATTAACAATGATAGCAGCAGAGCCCTAGCTCACCCTGGGTTTGCTTCTGACGTCGTCATGTGTGTGCCACCAAACATGTTATTGGTACCTTTTTAAAATAAGATCTCATGATCAAGATGGTGATGATAGAGAAGCTGCCTGGAATAAACTGAATTTCATGTGTTCTAATTGAGTAACAATTGTTTAAAAAGGAAGAAGAGAGGAAGTAAAGAAGTTGTAAATGCTGTCGAATTTTTTTTTTAACTCAAATATTTTAGTGGGGAAAAACAAATATCTGTTGCTTAGCATATGTAAAGTTGTAGTCTATATTTATGAGGCCATTGCTTAAAGATTATAAGTTATGTAAATACATTAATAAATTCTAAGTTTCACTTGAAAAAAAAATAAAAAATGGGCAAAATACTTAAATAGACATTTCTTCAAAGAATACGAATGACCAAGAGGTGGATGAAAAGATACTCAGCCAGGCACAGTGGCTCATGCCTGTAATCCCAGCACTCTGGGAGTCTGAGGCGGTAGAATTGTGTGAGCCCAGGAGTTTGAGACGAACTTGGGCAACGTAGCAATATGGAGGTTTCTCAAAAAATTGAAAAGAGCAACACCACATAATCACACTTACTTTTGTGTATTTATCCAAAAGAACTGAAAGGAGGAACTTGAGATATTTGCACTCCCATGTTCATTACAGCATTATTCACAGTAATCAAGATGTAGAAACAACCTAAATCTTCATCAGTGATGAGTGGATTTAAAAAATGTGTATATTCGTCCTTTTAAACCACCAGTAATGTATTATACACCTAAAAATTTGCTAGGAGGGTAGCTTGTATGTTAAGTGTTCTTACAACAATAAAAAAAGAATGTTATTCTTTCTCTATTTTTTACAAATATTTTAGTGTGTCTTTGAGAGAGGTTGCAAAGGGTTTACCAGTTAGATGCTGTTTTAAAGTGAAAGTTGTTTGCATTCACAGTTGATAGTACCTGTATTTTGGATGGTTTTCAAAATAGCATCATCATAATCATCATTTGCACTTCGTGTTCTCTAGTGCAACATGGTAGAAGAAATCAGTAGAAAAAATGTAAAGCCTTATTCCATCAGGAAATTCAGTGTCACTAAAAATATCCACAACTACACAACAGGGTAGCTATAGCAGATAACAATGTGGCATGTGTTTCAAGAGAAGATTTTGAATGTCATCACCACCAGAAAGGATAAATGCCTAAAATTATGAATATGGAAATTACTCTGATCATTATACTATGTGTACATGCATTGAAATATCACATTGTACCCCATAAATATGTACGACTATCTCTATGATATTAACTAGACAGAAGTAATATATTACTTCATTCATTTTGCATGCTATAAAGGAATACCTGAGGTTGGGTAATTTATAAAGAAAAGAGGTTTATTTGGCTCACAGTTCTGCAGGCTGTGTAAGAAGCATGGCATCAGCATCTGCCTAGCTTCTGGTGAGGGTGTCCGGAAGCTTTTACTCATGTGGAAGGCAAGGAGACCCTACCTGTCTTAGCTGCACTAAGAGAAGCATCATAAACCATCAGAAGGAAGGCAGCTCCTTTAAACCACAGGTGCCTTGGCAGAAGGACAATTCTTCAGAAACACACATGAGTATTATTTGTAGGAAAAGGAGGTAAACTCAGTTGCTGTGGTGGTAGACAGAAGGAATTAAAATAGTTCTGGTTGAAGCGGAAAGTCTTAGGCTGGTGCCCCTCTAAATTAACTACCTACCCAACCTATGTTTCCCTAAGTCATCTTTCTCTTCTGTTCTCCACCAAAAAAAAAAAAAAAAAAACCAACTAAACCAAAAATGGAAACATTTGCATTTTCTGCATACATACCTCCTTACTCCCACTCTGCTCATTCTCAGCAAATTACCTCACCTCCTACTTCAAAGACAGTAGAAGGTATCAGAAAAATGTCCTTGAACGTCCTAGTAACAAACCCATAATCTTTTGTGCACCTTCTCGTGCACTTTCCTCCATGTCCCCGACCAGAGGACTGCCTCCACCAATACTGCATTCTATTATTCTGTCTTTCCTGGCTCACCATCTTGTCAAATAACAGAAAACATTAGGCCACAGGGTTTATTCTACGACAGTCGTTTTCTATGCAAATATGGCTCTGTTTCTGATCTGCACTGAAGAAACACAAGTTTTATAGGCAATGTTAGTTTCATTATGGGCCACTGGCATCTTACAAAATGCCTGGATTGATCATATGTTTTATAGGAATTATGTGAGTTATTTTGTACTATTTTATCTGGTTTTAAAAGAAGTAGGGCTGGGCACAGTGGCTCATGCCTGTAATCCCAGCAATTTGGAAGGCTGTGGCAAGAAGATTGCCTGAGGTCAGGAGTTTGAGACCTGCCTGGGCAACATAGCAAGATGCCATGTATAAAAATAAAGAAATAAAATGAAAGGAAACAACTTGTTACTTCACTGAAAGGTTATCTAGGAAAAGTAGATGATTGCATTTCTGAGTATTTCACAAGCAAAGAAAACTTATGTATTGCCTATTTGTATTCTTTTTTCAACTACCTTCTATATTTTTAGTCAGCTGAGATTTTGGAAAAGTCATCTGAGTTAGAAGTGGAAGATGTTCATGTCTTTCTCTTTCCTGCAAAAATTACCGATCAATATAAACAACTCTTATCAAAGGTCAGGATTGACCCTCAGCCTCTTTGTTTGGGGGCAATCACAGTTCCAAGTCTTTTCTGTCTCAGTCTCCTAATATTCTGTCTCCTGGTTTCCTATTTCTGGCTTCTCCTTCTTTTCTGGATGCTTTTCTGCATCCAGAGCAGGTCCCTCTTCTTGTCCCTGAGACGGGTGTTTCTCAGGGCAGTCTTGGGCTTTCTGCTCTTTCTTCTTTACTAATTTTCACTGTACCTGAACAAAAGCACTCACTCTGAGGCTTCAGTGATCACTTCAGTGCTACTGACTCACAAATCAATAACTCCAGCACCATCTTTCTTCTGTACTCTGCTTTGATGTCTGATAAGTACCTCCAACTCACCATGTCCAGGATTGATTTTATCTGGTCTCCCCCATTCCCTGTATTCCTCTTTCCTTGGATGGCACCATAATGGGCCAGCTGGAAACCTTCCCTCTCACTTGCCCACCCAAACGCCTCACGCCCCGGCAACCATTTTTCATGTAGACATTTCATTTGATACTAATTCTGTTTACCTGAATTTATCAACAGAGCCTACTCCCCTGCTCAGATCCAATTACCTCAGAGATAAGATAGTATTTTATCATTTGGTAGCCCTTTATAAATGATTCATGCCCTGTAGACCAAAATTTTCCAAAAAAATTTTGGCTAATCCTTAAAGGCAGTGAAGAAAGGAATGGTGGTGATACCTGGAACATTCTCTTCAGTATTACCAAAGTGCCAAGCTTTTTTCTTGTACTGTTTTCATGTTCCTTTCAGGAACACTAGACTCATTCCTGCTCTGTACAGTTTCAGTGACAAGTACTGGGGATGCCGAAACTAAATATGGTCCTTGTTCCAAAAAAGTGGCTTACAGAGTGAAGAAAGAGAGTGATAGGAACACTGTCGCCACTCACCAGGGCTGTCTGTCAACACTGAGGTACAGAAGCCAGGGGGACCACAAGGCACCCCTCTGATCAGCAAGGTGTGACAAACTTCCCAGAGGCATGGTGAAATCTAAGATGAGTTCTGAATTGAGTCATTTATTCTGTTCATTTTTTATTCAGTCATTCATTAAATAAATATTTACATTAATCGTCACAACTTCTCTTTAGCAATTGTGAATCTCTAGCACCACGCAAATCTTTACTGTTATTTTTTAAAACCTCGGAATCCCAGAGTTTGACATAGAAAGGAGATGATGCAGGCCAGATCAAATTAAGAAATTAAGAAGAGAAACAGCCTCCCCAGTATGCTATCTTATTTTCAGGGAGTCAGACTGTCAGCCCAAGTCATGCAGATGGGAAAGGAAATTAGGAGCTGCATTCAACATGCTCATGGTCTGCTGATAGTTTTTCAGTACTGCTGCCTGTCATTTCGAGTACATGGTGCCCTCCTTCCGAATAAATTACAGAGCAATTACAGCCTAAGGGATAGGAGTTTCCCGCTACCTTTCTGAGCACTGCTGTGGCTCAAGCTCGCTAAGCCACAGCGTGAGTGAGCCTCAGAGAGAATAGCTGCCCTCCCTAACCTGTCACCAATTGCCTGGGGTGGAGTGAGTCAGCTAGGGCTTAATCTCAAGAGTCAAGCCTCAACCCTGCTTTGATGACTGACACATGAAGTGATGTAAGTGGATGAATAATCCAGTGCGAGCTTCTGTGCTTTCAGAAATTTTAGCCTTTCCTGGTAGGGCAAAGCTCTACTTTCTACTTCTTGCAACACTATTGAGAGACTGAACAGACAAACAGAAAACAGCCAGACCATGCCTGAAAGACAGAACTCTGACCCACAGCCTGCAGCAACCTGCCCAGGAAGCAAACACAGTGTGTGCAGTAGCCAGTCCAGGAAGCCTGCCGGCTGTTAGACTAGTGGGAAGTCTGGCTGCTATGTCTCGCAACAGTCCAGGAAGCCAAACAATAACCCCTGTAACAATCGGCCCCAAAAAAGCTATGACTAATTTTTTTTTTTTTTGCTTAAAATAAGTCCTTTTAAAAAATATTAATTTTTGATACACAATAATTGTATACTCGTGATATTTTGATACATGCGTACCATGTGTCATGATCAAATCAGGGTGTTTAGGACATCCATTGGCTCAAACATTTATTATCTCTTTGTGTTAGGAACATTCCAAATCTTCTCTTCTAGCTCTATTGAAATATGCAATATATTTTTGTTAACTCTAGTCACCATATCGTGCTGTCAAACACTGTAACTGATTCCTCCTATCTAACCGTATTTTTGTATCCATTAACCAAACTCTCTTTTTCCCTGCCCCCACACGCATACATCTTTCCCAGCCTCTGGTATCTATCATTTTACTCTCTATCTCCATGAGATCAACATTTTTTTAGCTTCCACATGTGAGTGAGAACATGCAATATTTTTCTTTTTGTGCCGGACTTATTTCACTTAACATAATGACCTCTGGTTCCATCCATGTTGCTACAAATGACAATATCATTCTTTTTTATGACTGAATAGTATTCCTTTGTGTATATATACCACATTTTTAAAAATCCATTCGTCTGTGGATGGACACTTAGGTTGATTCCATATCTATGCTATTTCAAATAGTGCTGCAATAAACATGGAGGTTCAGGTATCCCTGTGATATGCTAATTTCCTTTTCTTCTATAACAAATATCCATAGTGGGATGGATGGATTGTATGGTATTTCTATTTTCAATTTTTTGGGAAACCTCCATCTATTTTCCACAATAGCTGCACTAATTTACATTCCCACCAACTGTGTATGTTTCCTTTGGGGCTGGACACAGTGGCTCATTCCTTTAACCCCAGTACTTTTGGGAGGCCAAGGAGGGAGGATAACTTGAGGCTGTGAGTTCAAGGTTACAGTGAGCTATATATGACTGTATCACTGCACCCTGTCTCTTAAACAAAATATAAATATAAATAAAAACTTTAAAAAGAGTTCCCTTTCTCCACATCCGTGCCAGCATTTGTTTTCTGTGGGCTTTTTGATAACAGTCATTCTAACTGCGGTGAGATGACACCTCATCGTGGTTTTGATTTGCATTTCCCTGACGATTCATGATGTTGAGCATTTTCTCAAATACTTATTGACCATTTTAATATGATTCCTAATTGACAACCTCCCTAATTTGAGTTTCTACTTCTAACTTACGACCGACCAGAGAATGCAGAATACACTCCCCCAACCAATCACATAGGTTGCCCGCTTCTAGCCAACCACCTCCAGCTTCCCAATCCCAGCAGCCTGCAAGCAAGGCACACCTGAAGCCTTCCACTGAAGGATTTTTCCACTGAAGCTTTCCTAGTCCTTTGCCAGTTTTTTAGCCTCTTCCAAAACACAAGTGATGGTGGCCAACTCCCTTGCTGTAGCAAGCTCTGAATAATAACAGCCTTTGCTTGTTCTTATTGGGTGGGTCTCCATTTATTTTCACACTGCCATTCACACCATTGGCTTTGGCCAGCAGCTTCAGGCTCTCATCTCCAGGCTGTGCCTCCTTAGTTATTTTATGAGCCTGCAGGTGAGAATAGACAGTAAAAATCTAAATTTATTTGAAAGGAATGAGGTAGGACAAGATGATTGATTTTGGATAATTTTCTAAAAATGTGAGAAGATGCAAGTAGCTTTTTTATCTTTGAAAAAAATTTTATTGTGAAGCACAGTAGCAAAGATAGATGTAGAGACGGAGAGAGATATTTTTCTCTGATGTGAAGGATAAGGTGAAGGAGGGAAAGAGCACATTGAGGGGAAAGACTTTTGCCTCCATTTGACCAATAAGTGAATAAGAAGGTAGAAAGAAAAGGAAATTTAGTAACTAACCATGCTAACCACAGCAGCAAAATTTCTCTTTGAAAGTTGGCCACAGGTCAGCTGACTTGTGTATACATTTACAGACTATCTTCCCCCACTCCCCTGCCCTCACCACAGATTCCATTTCAATATCCAGCAATATATCCTTTACTTTTCTTCCTTATCCAGGGGAAATCCCATTATCCTTCATAATTGCATCTAAAATTATTACATGCAATGAAATATTAATATTATCAAACACATTATCTATATTTAGAATATTCTAGATCTGGCAAATGAGACAAAGACTGACTGATATGGGATGGCACCCAAATCTCATGTGGAATTATAATCCCCAGTGCTGGAGGTGAGACCTGGTGGGAGGTGATTCAATCATGGGGATGGTTTCTAATGATTTAGCACCATCCCCTAGTGCTGTCTTGTGATAGAGTTCTTACAAGATCTGGTTATTTGAAAGTATGTACACTTCCCCCTTCTCTCCCTCTCTCTCTGCTTCTTGCTCCTGCCATGCTTCCTCTTCCCCTTCCACCATGATGGTAAGTTTCCTGAGGCCTCTCCAGCCATGCTTTCTGTGTAGCCCGCAGAACCGTGAACTAAGGAAGCTCTTGCCTTTATAAATTACTCAGTTCCAGGTATTTCTTTATAGCAGTGGGAGAATTGACGAATACACTGACCAAAATAATCTAAATCAACACTCTATTCTTATACCCTTCGTAAAGTAGTAGTTGTATTCATAAGACACTAACACGGAATTTTAGGGAGAGCCAGGAGGAAACTTGGAAGAAGCTTGTTGTAATACTGAGTTTCGAAAGGGGCCATATGGTCTTTCTCAACTAACTCCCACCAAACTCTGCTCCCCTGCCCACCCCATCCCACCCACCTCAGCAATCTTCCACTCAGTTCCATCTCTCATTTACAATTCAAACAGCATTCTTTTAACAATTCTTGTATTGATATCCAGAAAATTAAGAATTCAGTGGTTACATCCTAGGGCATCTCTCTGGGGTGAGATAAATAGGAAATATGTTTAACATTGAAGTTCCTTTGACATTGGAGTGGAACTAGCAAATGTTATCCAAAGCCCCTCCTCAAATATCTTCATTTGTCCCTGTACCTGGTTCGTCTCATTCCCCTCATGTGACTCAGTTCTGGGAGCAGGTTAGAACACTAAGTAGGCAGCATGTAATCTCAGTTACTAATCAATTCACTTAATGATCATCTCCTGGTACCTGCTGTATGTCAGTCATTCTGCAAGGTACAAAGATTTTAGATAAAGAATTCTATGGGGAGATGCATCTAGCCCTGAAATCTGCTTTCCACCTCTTTCTTTAAAAATACCACTTGTTTTCTTTGAAATACTGATCAAAACACACCTCCACGAAGCTCTCTCAAACAAATTCCAGTAGGCCCTTCTTTAAAGGATCTCTCTAGTATCTCTGCTGCACTCAAACTGACATACGGCACTCCTCATATTCTGACAAATTCTTACCTCTACTCTGGCCTAGTGACTGTACACATTATTTTCAACTCCTGTGTGGCGTTATTAATTCCACTTCTCAGTAACACTATTTATGATGCCTCCACCCTGTTAAAAGTAGAAAGGAAGGAGTTTGGAGGAGTTCATCTCTCAACCAAAACACTTCATCACTTCCTTCATCTGTAGAAAAGGTGTGAAACAGAAAGCAAGCTGAGAGCCAAGAAGTGAAGCAGTCCTTGGGCAGATTTCTTTCATCAGTGGGAGGAAAAGTTGTTTCTCATCAGCTAAACAGAGAAAGAGAGTTTTAAGCCGTCCACAGGGAAGAAAAGCTTGTGAGCATTTTACCAGCCCTCATCTAGCCTTTCAAAGTGCAGTTGAACTCAGCGTGATGGGAACAGAAATGCTGTTTGTTGTCTTGAATCCCTTCATAGGAAACCATTTCTTCAGGCCTCACATGCTAGGTCTTGTTTTCCCAGAATAGGGTGAGAGGTGACGATGCAGGCTTGGAGAAAATAAGAAAGGCTTGATTGACCTACATGAGAGAGGTAATCAAGACAGATACCTGGAGCAATAACAACAATTACCATGACAACAACTTGAAGGGCAGGGAAAGACAGAGAAGGTTGGCCAAAGTACGAGAGAGCAGAAAACGGTGACTTGGCTTGGGAATGTTTGAAGGCAGAGGGCAGGAGGAGTTGGGGACGGCCCCTATACGACATTTTGCAGGGAGAGAGACATCTAAACAGGCTTTCCAGAAGTGTCTCTTTGTGTTGTATGATATAAGTTTCACGTCACCTATACTCTACACAGCTCCCAGGACACTTCCATAAAAGACCTGCACTGTTTTCCAGTGTATTGGATTTTGTTTCCTCAGATGCTGTGCCATGCTGTGCTCCTACCTTCAAGGCAGGAGGAAAGAGCCTATTTGTTTTCATGTGGACTGTCAACCAAGAATTGGAGCCTCAATACCCAACCATACCTTTGTTTAAATCACCAACCTAGAACTGGGTCAAGAGAGTGGTTTCACCATAACTGCTAACGTACAGTGTGAAGGGCTTGGGCAGTAACAAGCACAATCTGCAATGTTCCTTGGAGTCCCCCTCAAAGTAGAAGGGGAAGAGAACAAAGTACTCTGAATTCAGAATGGCATTGTTGGGAGAAAGCACCGTGAGTGCCTGCATGTATGTTATGGGAAGCAAACCTTTCTTTGCTTGGATGTGTAGCTTATCACTCCAAGATTAGGAAAGTCTTTAAAAATTCTTCACAAGTATGAAGGCTGGAAATTAGTATTTGTCCAGAATTCTGAGGGAGTGCATGATTCTGTAGAATTTGGATACTTCATAGGAAGGGGAGAGGCGTTTGATTGCCTTTGGATCCATTGCCCAGTGTCCTGGCTGAGACCACTGCTGAGCTGCCATGAGGACATGGAATCAAGTAGGTTTAGAACTCCTGTGTTGTAGCAAGATTTGGAAGATTAGACATAGCTGGGTCATGTCGCTGCAGGATAAATTTATAGCTGGGCGTTACTTTAAACACTTAGTCTTCTCCAAAAGCCATATGAATTCTAAACACTTGCAAAGCTAATTTAAACAAAGATGACAATGCCCATATTCAGAAAACAAGAGCAAATAACAATACTGAAATTAAAATTGGTAGAGTAGACTTGGTGGGAAAGCATCATATGTGTGATACAGTTTGCTGAAGGCAAACTTGATAGACAAGGACTTAACAAATGGTAAAAAGTGTGTCTCCTGCTCACGCCTGTAATCCCAGCAGTTTGGGAGGCCGAGCTGGGCGGATCACCTAAGGTCAGGAGTTTGAGACCAGCCTGACCAACGTGGTGAAACCTTGTCTCTACTAAAAATACAAAAATTAGCTGGGCGTGGTGGTGGATGCCTATAGTCCCAGCTACGCACAGGCTGAAGCAGGAGAATCACTTGAACCCAGGAGGCGCAGGTTGCAGTGAGCCAAGATTGCACCACTGGACTCCAGCCTGGATGACAAAAAAATGTGTGTCTCCCAGGCCAAATCAGTGCCTTCCACCCCTGAGCCATCTGCTTTGGATCATATTGCATGCCTCTAATTTACCTCCAGGTAATAAGGGTCACAATAAATACCTAGGCACTAAGCCCCTGTTGCTTCATGTTCCAGAACTTAAGGGAACATATTCAGTAAGAAACCTGGCAATGCTCATGACTTGGGACAATGGATATATCCTTATGCAATCTGGCATGGTTGTGGTGAAAAGAAACATCTGGTGGCAGATTGACCTCGAGAGTAAAGGATTCTGTGAAAACCCATTCTTCTCCTCTAGCAGAAGGCTTAGACTCTGGAACCAGGGGAATTACATGCACAGCACATTCTAGAACCTTCCACAGTGTGCCTTTCTCAGGACAGCCATCCAAGGCTTGTGTGTTCACTTATCTAAATTTGTATTAATTATATGTAAAAATTGTTTGAGTATTTTGGATTGGAATGAAATGCACATATTTTTGTTCTTAAAATTTAGTACTGAAAAAAATTAACAGCTTTCTACTTGCTGGTGGGGTTTGTGAGAAGGAAAAAAAATCAATGATTTTAAGAAAGGAATACTTTTACCAATGTTTTTCTCCAAAGAGAAATGTGGTACCTCTAGTTTGCTATGACAAAAGCACATGAGCATGTTGAGGGAGCCAGGTCTATGCCGGGTGCAACCTACCCCAGCCCCAGCCATGGACTTGTGAGAAACCTGGGGAAGATAACTGCTTCCGTGAGGATTAGATCTTAGGAACAGATAGAGATGTCTAAAGTGTATATTCTGAAAATCTTGCTGGGTGATGTACAACATAAATACTCTCTTCACTCCTCATGAAAGAACCTTAGAAAAAGTTGAGTTCTTGATGATCTTTTGAAGGTCTATTTTGTATTTCCTCTGGTTGCTACGTAATGGAGAGACTGACATCAAGGCTGGAGCCAGAAGGCCCAGTTTCATGCTGTTAGGATATATCTAAGAACATCAAATCTATACATTCAAATGTAAAGACTCAGTAAGCTTTATGATTGTGACAGAGGTCCTCGTGGAGACTAGCCTTAATTCAGACATAGGAAAGGCAAAATCAATCTTTTTTTCTTTTCCTTTTTGCATTACAAGTTGTATCAAGGTAGATCGTACATGAGTTCCTATTGGCAGGTGAGAGAGGTGAGATCTGGAGAGGGGAACTGACTCTCTCCTATGTGGACTAACCCTTCTCCCTGAACTATTTCATGAGTCCTGTAGAGAGCAGACAATAGGCAAAGTCAAGGAGTCTTCACAGGTGCTTGGTGAAACCAGAAACAAAAGCAAGATGGTTCAGGGAGGGTGGAGGAAGACTGTCTTCTCTTGGCTGCAGCTCTGCACGTGATATTGCTTTGACATTGTGAGGGTTTGCACTGGGTGACCTCAAAGGACCAGCAAAGGGCTGCTGCAAATATATCAGCACTGCCTGCATAAACAGCCACCATAGGTGTTCACCATGGGCTGCACCTGTGTGGACACCAACATGGGGCCAGAGGGAAGAGGGCATTTAGAGACCTCAAGCAATTCCTCCTGGGACTTTGAGAAGAGGTAAGTTGTCTATGGTGTGTGGGTAGGGGCAGGAGGTAGTAACATTTTTAAAAAAAAAAAATTACACATAGGCTGGGGAGTCCTAAGGAGGCTAGAATCACTCAGGATTAAAAGACATGACTTGTCTGTTTAAATAAATAATACAATCTGTTCTAACTACATAAAGATGGCACTACTGACCTGACATTAGGAGGCTGGCATTTTTTGTCATTGCTGTTGTTTTTGGGTTTCGTGGTTATTATTGTTGTCCATTCGCTTTTGCCATTATTTAGCCATGATGACAGACTCTAAGAGAAATGCCCACAATCTGTTAGGAATCATAATATGCAGATTGGTTACTTCAGTAAGGTCAGAAACAGGAGTTGGATTAGAGGCATAGTCTGTTAACTGATCATTAGAGAAAAGCAAATCGGTCAATATGAAGATGAAATCCAACTTGTATTATTTTATTCATGAATTTAACAGACTTTAGTGAGGTTCTACTTTTGCCAAGCTGGTAGAGCTATAAAGATGAAAAACACCCTGTCTTTGTCTTTGAAGGCAAGCAACTTCAACACAAATAATTTCAGTGCGGTGCTAAATGTGCTAGAATATAACGGCATTTGAGAAAACAGGTATATAAAATTCTTTGTCAGATTACTTGGGAAGATTTCACAAAGAAGGGGACAGTAGAGCTGTATTTTGAAGAACAGGTATACGATTTCCTTAGAGAGAAAGAAGAGAAACATCTTATACTATCTACCGATGCTCTCAATGCGAGGTAGGCTCCATTTCCAGAGTTGTAATCTCCTCTTTAAATAAGATAATCACCACTCAGCTTTAAAACTCAATAGATTGTGTTAGTCAATCTCGAATGTGTCTGTATGTGCTTAGCATCCTACTAAGTGCTTAGCGAATATTCTAGAAGCCTGGATAAGGTTCGCATTCAAGAACTCTACTGCTCATGTCTTTGGCATGTGAAACAATTCAAAAAATAAAATAGCATACATTAAGCCTCAAAATCAGAATAGAAATATGTATGGTGGTTTTTGCTGAAATAGTTCAGTTGGGAGAGCGTTAGACTGAAGAAATATGTATGATAGAATTTTGGAGAAATAATCAAATAGCTGTACTCTACAAGTTATGTTTATGTGTTCCTTTGTAAACATTTGATTTTCCCCCCATATTTTCTCTATTATTCATTATCTTTTTATGATAATATTTTGAAGAACAATATTTTTCTTGCTATTTCTATTTGTATTGGTGAGTGAATAGTACAGCTTTTGAATAGAATGTGTACTTCCTAAGTGTTGCTAATGAACGTCACTTCAACATTTTAGATATCAAATTCCTCCAAATTTACTTCTTTATGATGATGAACAAGATTCTCAATCTATTATCTTCAGCTCTAAGGGAAAGGCAATAACAAAAGACAAAAAAACAAAACAAAAAAACCTGAGTCTCATTTCTTGAAAGAGACTTCATAAAAAGAATCTCCAGTCTTTATTAGCAAAGCTGCAAGAACAAATCATTTTAGAAATGATCTTTAGTGAAGAATGTTCTTTGGCAGAGGAAAAAAAGAAGTTAGGTAACTTTATTAATAAGCATCAAAAATTGCCTGCAGATAGATAAAAAGATCACACAAGCATTTAAACAAAAAGGCAAAAATTAATCACTTATTTGGGAATGAAGAAATGAACTTGAATGGGGACAGGATAGTCCATTAGCATGCTCCCATCTTACTCTCTGGACTAAATGCGTAAGTTCCTATTAGCAGAAGGAATTATCATTCATATATTCATACTTCTTATGAAGTATGAATGAGCTGGATGAGCAGGTTCAGAAGCATCATCCCAGAAATGAAATCCTTTTCTTGGATGCTTGGGAAGGAGACTTTGCAGTGATGATCAGAAAACACATGTGGTGGCAGGTACATAGGGATTACTGCGTGATAAATTACAGGAAGTTCTGCTGGCTTACTCTGCTAATTTTTTTGGAAAGGCCATTAGAACCTGTAAAATCTGGCAACTGCAACATGGTTTCAGTGAAAAGGATTGTGCTTGTGCCTGCAGAGAACATTAAAAAAGAAATAAAATTAAGCATTCAAGGATTCTATAATATATGTAATTCATGTATATTGAAGGAGTACAAAATCTTCAAAAACTACTTTTTTAAAGCAGTTTTAGATTTCCAGAAAAATTTCAATAGAAAGTACAGAGAGTTCTTATATGCTGCCTCTGCCCTTTCCTGTAATTTCCCCTTATTATTAATATCTTGCCTGAGTGTGGTACATTTGTTACAATTAATGAACATATATGCATATATTTTGAGATGGAGTCTCGCTCTGTCACCCAGACTGGAGTGCAGTGGTGCAATGTTGGCTCACTGTAACCTCTGCCTCTGAGGATGAACCAATATTAATACATTAATATTCATATTAATTAACTAAAGTTCATAGTTTACATTAGGGTTCACTGTTGTGTTGTATAACTTATGGATCTTGACAAATATATAATGACATGTATCCACCATTATGTAATCATACAGAATAATTTCACTGCCCTGAAATCCTCTGTGCTCTACTTATTCATCCCTTTCTCCCCCTACGCCAACCCTAGCAACCACTAATCTTTTTATTACGTCCCTAGTTTTGCTTTTTCCAGAATGTTGTATAGTTGGAATCATACAAGCCTTTTCAGATTGGCTTCTTTTACTTAGCATTTTGCATCTTAGCTTTCTCCCTGTCTTTTCATGGCTTGATAACTCGTTTCTTATTTAGCACAAAATCCTGTGTACTCTATTGTCTGGATGTACCACTTTATTTATACATTCACATACTGAAGAACATCTTGGTTACTTGCACATTTTGGCAATTATGAATAAAGCTGCTATAAACATTTATGTGCATGATTTTGTGTGGACATAAGTTTTCAGCTAATTTGGGTAAATACCAAAGAGCACGATTGCTGGATCATATGGTAAGAGTATGTTTAGTTTTGTAAGATATATCCAAACTCTCTTCCAAAGTGGCCTTTACTTTCCCACCAGCAAAGAATAGAGAATTCCTGTTGTTTCACATCTTCATCAGCATTTGACCTTGTCCGTGTTTTGGATTTTGGCCATTCTGATAGGTGTGTAGTATTATTTTATTGTTGTTTTAATTTTTAATTCACCGATGATCTAAGATGCTGAGTTTCTTTTCATATACTTATTTGCCATCTATATATCTTCTTTGGTAAGGTGTCTGTTCAGATATTTTACCTGTTTTTTAATTGGATTGTTTATTTCCTTATTGTTGAGTATTAAAAGATCTTTGCATATTTTAGAGGGAAGTTCTTTTTCAGGTATGTGTTTTGCAAATATTTTCTTGCAGGCTGTGGCTTATCTTTTCATTCTCTTAACAATGTCTTTCACAGTGCAGAAGTTTTACATTTTAATAATTTCCAACTTACTATTTCTTTCATGGATTTTGTCTTTGGAGTTCTAAGAAGTCATTGCCAGACCCAAGGTCACCCATTTTCTCCTATTTTATCTTCTAGGAGATTTATATGTTTGCATTTTACATTTATTTGAGTTAATTTTTGTGAAAGGTGTAAGGCCTGTGTCTTGATTCTTCTTTTTGCACGCGAAAGTCCAGTTGTTCCAGCACCATTGTTACAATGACTATTCTTTTCCATTGAATTTCCTGTGCTCCTCTGTCAAAGATAAGTTAGATATTTTTGCGTGGGCCTGTTTCTGGGCTCACTATCAGGCTCCATTGATCTATCTGTGCATTGCTTTGCTAACATGTATGGTCTTGATTATCACAACTTTACAGTAAGCCTGGAAATTTAGTAGTGTCAGTCTTTCAACTTTGTCTCCTCTAAAATTGTGTTGCCTATTCTGAATCTTTTGCCTTTCCATATAAACTTTAAAATCATTTTATTCATATCTACAAACTAATTTTCTGAGATTTTGATTGGGATTGCATTAAATCTATAGATCAAGTTGGGAAAAAGTGGCATTTGGGCAATATCAAGTCTTCCTTTCTGTGTACATGGAATGCTTCTCCATTTATTTAGCTCTTCTTTGATTTCATTCATCAGAGATTTATGGTTTTCCTCATATAGGTTTAGCACCTATTTTGTTAGATTTATGCTTAAATATTTAATTTCTTATTGCTAATGTAAGTGTCATTACATTTTTAATTTTAAACTCCAGTTGTTCATTGTTGGTATATAAGAAAGAACTGACTTTTGTATAATAATATCACATACTAAAATTTTCTATAATCACTTATTAGTTCTAGGAGACTTTTGGTTGATTCTTTGGGATTTTTTACATAGATAATCATGTCATCTGCAAACAAAAATAGTTTTATTTGCTCCTGCCCAATCAGTATACCTTTTGTTTCCTTTTCTTGTTTTATTGCATTAGCTAGTACTTCAGTACAATGTTGAAAAAGAGTGATGACAGGACACATTCTTGCCCTGTTTCTCATCTTAGTGGGAGAGTTTGGAGTTTTTCACCATTAAATATAATGTTAGCTATAGGGTATTTTGCTATAGGGTATTTTTTGTAGATATTCTTTATCAAATAGAGGAAGTTTTCCTCTACTCTTAGTTTACTGGGAATTTTTTTAAGTCATGGATGGGTGTTGATATTGTCTAATGCTTTTTCTGCATCTACTGATATAATCGTATGATTTTTCTTCTTTAGCCTGTTGATGTGATTGATAACATTAATTGCTTTTCAAACATTGAACCAGCCTTGTATTTCTGCGATAAATCCTACTTGGTCATGATGTATAATTTTGAAAAATAAATTGTTGGATTTGATTTGCTAATATTTTGCTGAGGATTTTAAATCTGTTTTCACGGGATATATTGGTCTTTAGTTTTTCTTTCTAGTAATCTCTTTATTTGGTTTTGGTATTAGGGTAATGCTGGCCTCACAGAATGAGTTAAAGTTTTCCTCTGCTTCTATTTTCAGGAAGAGAGTATAGAGAATTGGTTTTAATTTTTCCTCAATGTGGAATTTTTTAGTGAACTTATCCAGGCCTGGTGTTTTCTGTTTTGAAAGATAATTGATTATTGATTTAATTTCTTTAATAGATATGGCCCTCTTCAGATTATCTATTTATCCTTGTGTGAGTTTTAGTAGCTTGCAGCTTTCAAGTCTTTCAAGTAATTAGCCCACTTCATCTAGATAGAAATTGGACATAGATTTATTTAATAATGTTCCTTTTAATTGTCCACGGAATCAGTAGCTACTGCCTCTTTCGTTTCTGATTTTTTTCTTACCTGGCTAAAACTTTATCAATTTTCTTGGATGTTTTCCAAAAACCACCTTTCAGTTTTGTTGGTTTTTCTTTATTGATTTCTTGTTTTCAATCTAAATCCCTTTTCAAACTGCCTTAAATTCTTACCTTCCACAAAAGAGACGAAAAGCCAATTTATTTATTTCAATGATGCAGTTTTCACTACTTACCCGAATCCCATTGAATCTACAGTTGTTTTAAGGCACACGATTGACAGTCTGAGGAATGGGACAGTCATGTCAGGAGTAAAAGGTTTTTTCCCCAAGGGAGCAGGAAGCACTTCAGCTCAGCTGAGGTGTTCTTGGCTCCCCTTCTCCTTCTCTTCCACTGGGTGAATGTGATGACCAAGCAATGTTTGAAATGAGCTAGTGATTGGACACACACAAGAGAAACTTAGCATGTGGAGTCTTCATCATTCACAGTCCAAGACTGGGCCATCAGACCTGAGAAGTGGGACGGATCTGCCAAAGTGCCCAGATTCCATTTTTCCAGAATCATGCAGAAGATCCCAGAAAAGAGAGCAGCTCTTCTATTGAGATATCAGCAAAGCCACTGTCAGAACAAATACTAATTTGGTTAGCAAGTGTGCTGAGGGTATTGGAGGAAGGGGTGCATCGCAAACAGAGCCAAGCAGTTCTCATTACCAATCCTAGCACTATGTTCCAAGTTTCCTACTAAAATCAGAAAACAAAAGTCTGTGAGCATCTTTGGGAGGGAAGCACTCTCTAGGAGAAGACAAGAAACTCTGGTGGAACATGGTATAGCCAGAAAACTGAAATATTAAGGAACTCTGCTGGAAAATAATTTAGCAAAGTGGCAGGAAGTCCCTGTGCTCTTAGGAAATATTTTATAATAATGGCATTGGTGTCTGGAGAAATAAGTGCTTCTCTATCTATATTACCAACTGAAATGAAATGAGCTGGTCCCTTCACAGGTTTTTGGTGATGCCAGTGACTGTGAGACCAGAAATTCTGTGGCAGACAATTCATTCATTATGGCAGCTTTGTGATCGATGTGGATTCTCATGTATGAGAAATGGGACGTGAGATGAATCCTGGAGAGGGGCTAGCAGATCAGTCAGCCTGTTGTTCCTCTCGTCTTTAATGCTGGGAGGCTGTTTACCCACTAATGCTCTAATTCTGAACTTCTGTGAACAAACATTATCAGAGACTGTTTCAGTAGATGTTTGCCCATCTGCTCCTGTTCCCCTCCAGGTGAAGATTATAGAACTTTTAAGCAAAAAAGCCTCTATGCTCAAAATAATTGTTGCCATCTTAACGTACTTCATTGAAACATTTCCAAAAGACTGGAACCATTTCAGTTCATCTTACTTTGTTTTTTCTTGGAAAAAGAAAAAGGTTCATGAATAAAGATTAAATTCTCTTTTCTCTCAGTTCCCTTAGGAGCTCACATAAGATCAGACCCTAGCCAGGAACATGATTGTTTGTCGTGAGACACTTCTCTCTCTAAAGGATTCGTTTTCTCAAAGATTATCTATAATTAATCAGCACTTTCATAGATTAAAATACTCTTCCAGATACGCTGTACAAGTTTTTTAAAAACTACAGTTGTTTTCTGAACAATCATGAATTGTTTTTTTCTATTTTACAATGAAGAATGAAAGATGCTTGGGGAAAAACAAAATTCCAGATCAAAGACTGAGAAGAGGTTTTAAGGCGCGTTCATCAATACTTCAGACAAGGGAGTCAAATAAGTATCATTGGTTTGTTAGCTCTTGTGTGTGGGTGGGGCAGGGGGGAGGGGGGAACTCTTTTGTTTCCAATATCTAATTATCAAATTGAACTGAGTCTGAAAAGATAGGAACAGCTAGGAGTTGTGAGAATTTGAATTGCAGACCAATTTTAACTGATGCTTTATTACTTCTATATATCTACAATATCAGGAGCTTTCAATTTATCTAGGTTGCTGAGCCTGTTTTCATGAAGGTGTTGTTAGCACATTCTTGTTTTTATAGGAGTATGAGTCACTGACATTCTTTAAAATATGTTCTCATGTAAAATTTTCCCATCACAATCTCACTTACATCCGTAGAGTCACATGGTTAAAGGGCAAACCTCTATAAATCTGGCTTGATTATCCTACAATTCCAGAGAAGTGGGCTCTGTATTAATGAAGCTTTAGAATGATTTGCAAAAATCAGTGGACTGATGGCCTTGTCTCAGTCCCAGTCATGAAGCAAGCAGATCCTCACCTCCCCTTCTCCCTCAAGCTGTCTTCTGGTCTTCTATGGACAGCACAGACCACAGAGAACACAAGATCTGCTCCCAGCAAATCAAGGCAGAGCCCTCTTTAAGTGAAAAAGCAGGGAGGAGACTGCTGGGAGACTTGACTCGCTTTTTTTTTTTTTTTTTTTTTTTT